>BMAO01022366.1:0-25831 GCA_019973975.1 Trichonephila clavata | reverse complement strand
ATCAGTATACCACTTCGTTCGGTTACGTATTGCTGTCGCGTGCATTTATGCTGACTGACCTTGCTTTCCTTTCGATTGCGCCCTTCGGTAGTAACTGGATTCCTCAATGTAATGGTTCAGTTCACACCGCACCCTACTCTGGTCAGCTTATAATAAAGTGCGGTGTTATCAGCGCATGTGATATCTGTGTTCACCTTTGCTGCTTGAACTACGTAAGCCAGTAAGGAGGAAAACGATGCTGCTAATAACGATGGCATTACCAGCATATTGAGTGGAATTACTTCAATCACTAACGATAGTGGTCGCATAGAAGGTGACAGTCTGCAACATAAATAGTATGCATATATTTTTGATGTATCGCAGATTCCTAGTAAATAATTTAATTAAGGAGAATTATACTTATCTACATTTAGGGCACTTTAAATTTTGTATTAGTTTTGGAAATAAATCAGAATCAAATTCGGACTAAAATGTTTCAAAATGGGCTTGACTTTAATAAAGATACCGGAACACAGATAAACTTTTCTTTAAGTTTGGCAGATTATATTCTTTGGCACCTTCGAAGATTTTATCGTATTTATTCAACGTTATGAGGCTGTTTATGGTCATGATAATCAACCAATTATTATATTCAGCTCGCGTCTCTTGTCTTTTAACAGCGTAAAATGTGTTTTGTCTAATTTTCCAGTTGTGGCTTCATATAATTTCAGATTAGATTTTCAGGATTTGCAATCAAATTTTCCTTTAACTCAGAAGCGTTTACAATGTTCTCCTTTTCAAGTTACTTTCGCTAAACCAATTATTAATATTCATTATTGCATAGGACTATCTCTTATTTGATCAGTTTTCATCTATGGAGCTCTACGGTTGCAAATTTCTTTTTATATTATATTCAGTAACATTTAGAAAGCCTTATTAGGTCCTTTGACACAGCAATGAAATATAAAGTTCATTTCCACAGGGTAAATCTTAGCATGTTCATAGAATTGAAGTGGAACAAAACTGGTCATGAGAGCCTCAGTCAGAAAACAAGTACACCAATGGACTGTAAAATGTTGCCGTCTCAGGATGTGACAGAATGCATTTTCATGGCTCCATGAGAGGGCCGTCATATAGTTCGTCTTTGGCCAGGTTTTGATTAACCAAAAACAGTTTTCCCAAAGTCTAAAGGTTGGTGAACTTGGGGCAGCTTTGGCCTCTTGTGACCCACTCAAGGATGTCTCACTGAAGGAGATTTTCAGTTACTCATTTAATCCTGAAACACATCTACTATTTAGTCAGTGATTATAAATAAGAATCTTGTTGGAGATTTTGCAATAGAACAATTATTTTTAAAATTCCCAACTCCTCTTATAAGATTATTTTATACATAATAGTAAATAATCGGAACCCAGGATAGGTTTGTAAATAAAATGCATTTGAGACTGATTGCTTTTATTATTGTCAGTTACTTACTTGACTCTTTAAATGTTATTAATGGCTGCATTAGAAAATGTAGACACACCTTTTAAGATTCCTAAAAGTGATGTGTTCGAGAACACCTATTTCATTCAAAGTGTTATGATTATAGTTATTTTCATTAGGTAGCTTATGGAAATGCATTCTTATTACCTGGGCCCTGATCAGAATTTATTATATTAAAACAGATTAGTATGTATTGGAATATCAAGATTTTTATATCAATTTTGATAAATTCATGTATCGAAGATTTAAGAGTATCAGAGATTTGTTAAAAATTTTCTTGTATTAAGCATATTTCAGTCATATTTAACCAAATATTCAACCATATAAATTGTTAAAAATCATAGATCATGTACCTCCAAAATGTTGTAATTTTATTTTATAAAATGGGTTTTAAACTACCGTTTTCTTATTCAAAATTCAAATTTATGATTCTGAAATAACCAGTTGGTTTAAATCAAATGTTCTTAATTCAATTTTATAAATCCTTGAATTTTGAGCAATTTAATATAGAGTTTTAGAAAACTAATGCTTTAACAGATCGAAGATTGTAAAATTTTATTTTATTCAAGATTCTGGTTTTAAGCACGCCATCGATATCTTAACCAATATTAAAGGAAATGCATCACATAAAAATTGACAGCAGTCATTTTAGGATCAGTTTTAAACAGCCGAATCAGAGCTCTCTGAGCAAGAATCAAGGAAGTAGTTACATCGCTTTATTATTACATGGGATTATGTACCTTGGTTCTAATGGGATGCTCTAATTTCAGCCTGAGGATCATCCCATGTTCTTTTGAAGTACATACACTTGATGGATCAGAGACTGCTGTTTTTCTTTCTTCTCTAAATAGAATAAAGTCATGAAATGATGGAAGAAATACATTTTGATTACGATTAACTAGTGTGATATTTATCAAAGATTTATCTGATTAGTTTTCTGTGGTTTTTGTTTTGACTTTGATAATGATATTTTAATCGATTAATGTTATAAATTGGTAGTAATTAATTTGAATTAAGTTGGTTTTCATTTATATGCAAGAGAAGAATTGTCTATCACGGAAACTGAAGGACTGTTATATTTTTAAAGTGATGGGATATCTGCGAACAAAACATATATTCCCAGAAAACAAGATCAAAATTAATTTTAGAAGTGCTTTTCACTCCACACTTGTTGACCTTACATACAGAACATATTTATATTCGTATTTTGAAAGTAACAAATCAGAAATGGGGAGTTCAAATATAAAATTTTCAGTGATTTTGAAAACATTTTTGAAGCGCAATATTTTTGTAACACCAATCCTGATATTTGCATTGTCTTTTAGCATCAGATTATCCAGAAATTCATTGATGTCGTCGGCTTTAAGTTGATCATTTCACCATTCAGATGTGCGTCTAATTTACTTCAGCGTACTTTTCATCGTTTCATTCTCATTTCGGAGACATGTGAACAGGGTGCATTATTCATTTAATTCCGCCACCAGAATCCGTGTCAGTGATATTTTGGATCTGAACAGACTTCGAAATGTCTTTCACTATCTTCTCTGCAAAAGACCCTCAAATGATGCCACAGTAGAACAGTGCAATAATGCAAAACTTTCTCAAATATTTCATTGATGGAATGTTTTCAAACATTTGTTTTCAATCCAGAAGAAAACATTTTCGTATTGAGCGGTTTTCGTTTAGTATTAGAAAAATGTATGAAATGTGGAGGTGAATATGTAGCGTCAGGAGAATTGAAGAGGTTATGTAGGGTGAGGTCAATGTAACGTCATCTACTCTTCAGCTATATATACACGAGGGCTTTGGAACCGGACCAGCACATGAATTTTAGGCCATGGCCAAGTGAAGCACTGGACGACTTACCTGAGCGCACCCCCTCTTCTTCCACAGACAGGAGGGACGTTTTAGCTCTCGAACTCACACGGTTTACTGGAGGTGCATCGGTAACCCCTCGCGGCGGATATTTTGGTGGTTGCTGGAACCGGGACTCACCGCGGGCAGCTAAACCGCCGATCCGCATTCGCATACGATGCGAAAACCGGCTGCACGAGTCTGTCAGGTTATTTGGGACCGTTGTGATACAGTCGTGTTAACAGATATTTCTTAAGCTTAAGCGGTTTAGTTTTAAGGAATTGTTTCGTTGTATTGTTCGCACTAATTAAATCTATTATTATGTAACTCCTTGTGGTTTTTACGGCGAGTTCAAGTATTAAAGAATCGAGATTTGGTTTTCTCATGGGTTGCTTTGAGGATTGAGCGACTTTAAGGCGGTTTTCTCAGGGTTGCACGGCATCGGTATAAATGTTTGTCAGGGAGTGCATCCTAAAGTAGGATGCACTTTGGCGTTGCGCGCTATTATAGTTCAAAAATATGATGTGATGTTCATCTATTATTGACGTTTCTTCAGGATGCGATCAGAATGGTACTTTATTTAGGCTTCAGCGCGGCGCGAAATTTGGTTTTCTGGAGCCTAAACGATGAAGATATCAAGATATAGCCAATTATATTAATGGAGAATAGATTGATTCACAGCTCCATTCGGTGGCACTTTACTACAGATAAAGGAGAATTAAAATCCTAGGAGAACTCCTGCCAAAATATCATTTTGAAGTTCAGGATATTTGATTTTAATATTTATATGTTTTCCAGAAAGAAAGATGGCTAACTTTGATCGTTTCAGAGTTACTTTATTGATTGAAGCGCTTTGTCAAAACTGATGTTGTTCAGGAGTCTATAACCGGAGGTTCCCATGTGAATTTCAAATCTGTTTCCTGATTTTTACATATGAGAAATTAATGCTAACAACTCAGAATCACCATAATAATTTGTTGGCGTACAATATTTGTTTTATCAACCAGTTGGATTGCTTTTGAAGGCTAACTCTATGATTTTCAAAAGATTCCGACAGATTTTTAAAGTTTTTATCCTGAAATATTATGTCGGCCGCATTCTGATTGGTTGGCTTTGTTGATCCTCGAGAATCGTTTTCACTGCGGTTTTAATGTTTCATTTCCCCATAACATTCCCATTAGATATAAACTGTTGGAGGAACGCGGTTTATTTCCAGAAAATCTTTATCGTGATTGGAACAGTCTGCTCCATGTTGAGACCGCGAAGATGCGGTACTTTTTGCACCAATGATGATGTTTTGAGGATTTTTAGATTATAAAATATATTTTATTTGTTGTGGGTTGGAAAGAGCACTCCACTGGGACTTTAAAGATCTAGCGGAAGATATGGTGGAATGCAGGCAATACCTGTTTTTCGGAGTATAACTCAGAAAGCACTAAGGCAATATAAGATCGTATTAACATTCAACAAGATATAAAGGTTCTCATCTCTTTGCTTGAGATTTTGTCTATTTTCTGTATCTGGTTTAGAGATAGGGTCGTTCCATACAATAAAGGAGGAATATGTCACATTTAAGAGCTGGTTGTTGGCATTTATTCTTGGAGGTCGTTTTTCTTCTAAACTGGGTTCAATAGGTGTCACAGCAGTTGTTTAGGTCAACCAGCTGGACAGGCTGGATTAATAAAGAAAGACAAGTACGCTACTGTGGAGGGTCATATGCGATTGTATGGCATCAGACATGGTATCGTCAGTACAGTTCTTTGCAATAGCCAGGCTTAAATCCTGGAAAAGAATGAATCGTGGATTGGAAAATGAATTTTCTATGGAATGAACTATATATTTTGGCAGAGAAGATTTTATTTAAAATTAACGCTTTTAAGGAGCAATGCCGAACATCGAGAATGAATTATTCTTCCCGTTTCAGTTGGGAGGTGAAATTGTGTATTCAGTTTATGAGTGGCTAAAGATATGGGCGCAGTTTTGTGGCAAGGCACTCAAGTGATTTAAAGACCAGTTGAGAATGAGCTCAGTAACCAGTGCCAAAACATTTATCGGTTTGTGAACATTTCGATTTGTGTCGATTTTCGGGCCTGCTACAGATGTCGTTTTCGAAGAAGCTATGAAAATTTGAGCGCACATTTTCAACATGACTGAAGTTAAACATAAAATCGCACTCATCAGAATGAAGTAGGACGGGAATTTAGTGGTTTGGTGCACTAGAGGGCCAGGTCACGGTTATATGGTCGAAGCAAAATGCGGAATCAACTGGTGCGCACGGGTCCATTTGAATCGGAGAAACGCCCTGGATACTTCCACGAGGAATCTAAACTTTTGTTTTACGTCAGATTTTCAAATGAAGGCGGTTTTGTAAGCGCAGCAGCTAATCACTGAAATATCTTGGGAGGCTAAACCTGTTCCTCTGCATGGACTTGCGACGTAAATTAATATCCATATGTCGGATACAGCAGTAATGGCGGATTTGATTTCTGTTTGCGATGGATCGCCATGACATCAGGCTATCTGTGCATTTGAGTCGTTTAGGAATATGAAGGCAGCAATCGAGAGTCGAAGATTATCAAGAGAACTGCCGCGTTTATAAAATTCAGAATCTTCTAACCGTATATAACACAGGGAAGAGCGAAACTGTAGCTATCTGATCCTAAAGTGAAGAAACAAAGCAAGATCGGTCTATGACTAACACTGGGGGTGAGGATGGAGGTGGAGCCCCTCCCGAATGAGGATAAAACAGAACTTCACTGGGTGAATGGCGCGCTTCCCCAACCCTGTACATTTCGTCCCTTTTTGAAATCATTCACATGGTCATCTCAGCAATCGGAAAGGGCCACATCAAAAACAGGCACTTTCTTGATCATTGTCCATTGTGACTTCAGGAGACAGCTATAATTGTATAATATTAGATTTTGATTCACTTCCCATTAATGTTGATCCATTGAAAATTTTATGCTTACCAGTGTCACATCACCCCATACTATACTATTCGGTCAGTGGGATGGGCTTGTTTTTGTGACTGTGGAGATTGGGTGTCTATGATTATCAGCGGTGTCTTCTCAAACCCTCAGATTAGTTATATCTCCTGGGTGTGTGAGTTAGGAGTCGGACACTTCCATTATCATTCACTCATTGTTGGTTGGTTTTTGTGTCTGTTGTCCTGTTGTGGTGCGTTGGTAGATGGCGGATTACCGATTTGTGAATTCCTTGTGGCACCCTTTGACTTGGGAGGGATATTACTACTCACAAGCACCAAGTAATCTGATTCTTGACAACACACTTCCTATGACTGGGAGGATATTCTTAGCCATGGTTGTTAATTGTGTGAGAACTCAAGGTATTCCAAAAATTTAAGAACATTTCAAGATTTTGGAACTGATCATCTCGAATAGAAAGTGGCTTCAGGCAGGTACTCAACGCTGAAGTAAATTCAATAAAATAGCTAAATGAGTCCATTAAAGATGTCAAATAATAAAGGGTTTATTCAGTTCCCACCCGTGCTGGAGGCAGGAGTCCACCTCAGCATTGAAGAAAGGAGGTCTGGAGTTATCGTAGTAATACAAGACTGAAAAAGCTTATCCAGTTCAGAAGAAGGTGTGACGGACTGTGCATTGTCAAAATACAAATCCTGGACTGTTCCAACGACTGGAAGAGGTGGTTTCAGAGATGAAACACATTTATTTATGCAGGATACAAATTAGGGGGAAATTAGACAGAGGAACATGAAACTCTGCTCTGAATCTTACAAAAGTCTGTAGAAACACCTTTCTAAACAAATATTTTTGAGTTTTCTCACACGAAATGGCACTGAGCTCAGTTCCTCTGGGCCATGAGTGGGTTCTAGGAAAACATAAATGTGTGGTGAGGAAGTAAAGTCTATTGCGTTCAACAGAGCATTTGATGGGGCATTTCAACATGACTTGTCTTCTTGGCACAATTCGAAATTGGATGCGGGAAAGTAAAATAAAAATGTTTAATTGTCCTGGTATTTCACAGACTACTGCTATTGAGAATTTATGCATATTCAGGAGCGGGGAACATCTCTATAAGGAAATGCAATATTAAGGAGGGGAGAATGTTAGATAAGATAGCGAGGTCCAAACATTTTTTTTATGATATTTTGGATAAGACAGCAAAAATGGCCGGTTCCCGAGATGCGAGACCCTCACAGAGGGTAGGAAAAAACGCAGGGGTAACAAATATGACAAAGGGGAAGAGGCACCACATTCACCCCCCTTCCTTCTTCACTATTTTTTTGTACCCCAAGGTGTAGGAAACAGCAGCGAAAAGGAATGTAAGCCAGTCTTTCTAAATAGCTGAAGGAAAGGTGGAGAGGAGAAGATACGGGAACTAATTAAAGTCGGAAAAAATCAACTTTATTTTTATTAAAAATGAAAAAGAATAGCAAGATACGAAGGTCAAGAAAAGAAAAAAAGGAAAGAAAGGCGATTTAAGTTAACCTATCATATATATAGATTTGTTGTTGTTACTTAAGCTACCTGTCTGACGTAGTCAGATCGAGGCCCACGAAATTCATCATGGCAACGGCTTAGCGATACGTTGTCCTTAGCCAAGCTTTGAGCCCATGAAGATTACAGCATGATTTTACTCACGATAGATGGCGACACCATTCGGACCCACTGATTTAACGAGCACCTACTCCGTGTGCACTCAGCGGATATTTGGTGATGCATCGGGCCCAGGCCTTCTTATATAGATTTAGAAAAAGAAAGCAAAAGAAACTAACTTATTGTGAATAGTGCGATTATTATAATAGAGTTAACCAACAGGACTTAAACGACTGTGAGAGTTGGAGTGTGGGTATACGCATGCACGTTATGTCCGTCATTTTTCATGATTCAAAATTATGGATTTCGTCAGCCATAGCCATCATATATTTTCTAGTAACAAAGCCATTTCCAATCAATTAACATAAGATAGAAAATTGAAGTAGACAAAATAAAGTAAAGATTAACCAAGTACACCCTATTAAATAAAAATGAAATATTTAAATTTATGTAATTTGACTAAAATATTACAGTTAAATTTACTTGTTAGTTCTTTTTTTTATGAAAGTTCTTGGAAATGAGAGTAATAAATTAAGGCTACTTTTGGCACAAGTTCAAAAAATTCCAAGGTACTTAAATTTTCTAACTATATGTCAGACGTAACTGAAGTCATATATCATTTAAACTTATGTTTGGATGCTTCTCATGTTGCTTCCAATTTAAAATGATAAAAAAAAATAATAAAAACACTCATGTTGAATTTAAATTTTGCAATAGAGTAAAATGTATAAAAAAATTTACAAGATCAAATATTATTTTAGTATAAATGTTGTAAAAAATGCAACATAATAATGTCTTTTTGATAAAGCAGATTAAAACTGAAACATGGTAGATAAGTCAAAATAGAATTGTCAATCAAATTGATTTTTGAAGTTCGCTGAAACTATTTCTCAAAAGTAATATGAAACGAAAAAAATGTTTGTAGAAATATTTAAAATAAATAAAAAGTAGGTAATCAAAGATAAAAGGTTCAATCATAAGGAATATTTTTACAAAATTGTAAAATGAACAAACCAGTAAGCAATTGTTACCACCAATTAATCAATAAAAGTTAAATTGTTTTTGAATACTTGTTCCGAAGAAAGAAGAACCCTTAAAACAGCTCAACTCGAAAAAAAAAAACAAATCAAAAGCTAATTTATTTTTAAAATTAATCAATTTAAAAACAATTTAAATTTTTTAAAAAGATAATCCATCTGGACGGAAAAAATGTGTTTTTAATTATATTTTAGAAGTAAAAAACTGATTTATTTTTTTATCATGTAGCAAGATTGTTTACATGAACAGATTAGAAAAAAAAATCGTTGCCAAGAGATCTAAGAAAATAAAAAATCAGTCAAGTTAGATAAGAAAATACAGTTTGGGGGAAAATATTTTGCCATCGTTAAAAATATTTAGTTTTTAAAATTTGGAAAACATGATGTTTTTTTAAAATTACAATGCCAAAAAAATATTTATTAATATTTTTTAAAAAAAATATTCAGGCAAAATTGTAAAAAAAAACCAAAATAACTTTAATAGAAAGTAATACTTTTTTTCTTCCACAATAATTTTTATTATTTGCAAGGTTTGTGTTATGAATGAAATTTTTTTTAATGAAATACATAAATAATCTATGCATTACAGAAAGAAAAGTTGCAAGATTAACTCTTATACATTACAATAAAATTATGAGAACCCTTATAAATTATAAATGTAAACTAATTTAAATTTAATTAAAATTAGGTGGGTAAAATCTGTCCGCTTAAAAGCTGACCCCCTCTCCAAGCCATTGTATAATTTATACAACTTTTCATACTCGTTGCTCAAATTGTAAAACTGCAATCTACATTTATTATGTAATTCTATTTTTTTTAATATAGTGTAAATATAAGAAGAAAAAAAATAATTTTCAAGTTTTTTCTCCACATTTTAATTTGTACTTCAATTCTCCGGCTGGTTCGAAGTTTTTTTTAACTGTTCACGATGTAACTTTTCATCTAATCACTTAAAAAATTTCTGTGCTTCGTACACGTTCTTCATTGGTTCTCTTTTTCGCAAAATTCATTCTTGGTGTTCTTTTTCAGTTAAATTGAATTTTGTATGGCCCATTTTTACTAGCTATATCTTATGTATAAATAAATTTTATATATCCTTACGAAAAACCTTTTTTTTAGACATGTTTTTGTGTATAGTTTTGTGCATGATCTATCAGTCGATGCATATATTCTGTTTTCAACTGTGCTTCGTTTGATCTCAAATGGTACAAACGCAAACTTAATGCAATCATTGTATTAAGTTGTAAAAAAACAGAGAGAAAATTCTCTACCATTTAAACTACTCCAAGAAAGTATTTTATTTAAAGGAAACTGCATAAATTTTAGACATCGAACTCATACATTACGAAATACTTTTCTTTGCAACAAATTCAATTTCACTTTGATCTGTGATCACTTAAAATCAAATCAAGTGTGTCTGATTTCAGAAATTTTCTACTTGAATGTTTTATTACAGATCAAAGTGATTTGGAAGGAACATTGAATGCATGTTGATCAAATTGGTGCTTTCCTTTGATCTTACTTCAGTTGTTTCGTAAGCCTTATAAAACTCTAATAAACGTCATTACCAATCCTTTCTGGGAAAAATATTTTTCTTGAGACTGGAAGAATTTCAACAAATTAGAAAGAAATTTTAGCAATATAAAACTTAGAATTGGGGAAGTGTTCATTTTAGTTTAGATTAAGCACCAAGTTTCGGATTTGGAATAAGTATTTTTCTTTCTTTATATGTAAAAAATGTTTTTCGTGATGCTGTTACAAATTTTTGACGTAGTTAGGATTAGCTGCAAGCAATAGATGACGCTAGGATATTTTTTTAAATAAATTTATTCCTGTTTACGACTACTTTGGAACTACATAATGCATGTACATCAACGTTTCTCAAACTGTGGGGTGCGCCCCCTTAAGGGGTCGTGATAACTCTACCAGGGGTGGGGGAGCATATTGAAAAGTCGAAACAAAATATCATTTCATTAAAATATTCATTTATTGAAAATAAACAAACAAAATGCATTCTGACATAATAAAAATTAAAATTAATATTCATACTGATATAATATAAATGTACTGCATCATCTATTTTATAACTAATTAAACAATACTAAGTTAAGTACAAGTGTAATAATTACCACTGACCCCATGGTCTTTTCATGCATAAAATTATACACAAAAATTAACATTTATCTTGATTATTTGTACGGTTTATAATTAATCCCTTATTTGCCGATTAAAAGTTACGCGATTTGCTCCCTAATGTCTCCGTTTTCCACGTAGGAGCACGTATAGGGGGAAGGGGGAAATAAACAAATTAGAAATCCTCTGATATAAGTAAATCCTTCGCAAACACACACACACTCTCTGTCAAGATCCTTTTATTGCATTCCAAAGCCTTTGGAATAATCTTATGGATGCAGTGCATGGAAAATATCATACTGCGGAAAGACTTATATATACGTCCGGGGAATTTAACGCACCGGTTGAGCGAGACGTATTTTCGACCGATGGCACTTATGGAGTTAAAGTCGTATTGTAGCTTTAGCACCAAGGTATAGTATTTTTGAATTTCAGCATTATTATTTGTTAGGAAGAGGGGCGCGATTAAAATTTTGATTGAATATTGGGTCGCAAATAATGAAAGTTTGTGATGTGTATTACAGTTTTACGATTGAGTAATGGGTAGGAACAGTTGTATATATATATATTTTTACAATGGAGTTTGGTCCGCTGTTAGGTGGACAAGGGGTACTCCTACCTCCCTCCCCCTCCCAGCTCTTAAATAAACAATTTAAAATAAGTCGTTTTGAAATTTAAAAGATTTTGATGGCACCCAGCTAGTATGGTAGATATAATCCTCGGCTTGTAATCGAGTGGGCTCGGGTTCAAATCTCTTTGGGAAAAGAAGTGGGGCCTTCACCGGAAATGAAAAGCAGCACACCCATTCTGGTATATGCTGGGATCATCGTTTGTAAAAAATGTCTATATTTCTTGTTGGTATAGTATGTTTCTGTTCCTCCGTTTTTCTTTCATATTTATCCCAGGATAAAAACACACTACAACAACAAGTGGAGGTAAAATTTGAAGAATGCAGTGCAATATTTCATCATTTCTGATTAATTTTAGTTCAAAAGTACAAGATATGTTTCTCAAAAGCACCAGTTTTGCTTGAGAGTGTGAAGTCTTTGTCCGAATGCCCCAAGGATGTAAAATTTCTTACTTCCCGTGAGAAACTTTACTAACGCGATAATCAGTACTTGCTTGTTTGTCTTAACCTTTGTAACAATTTTGTTTTCCGTAAGGTCTATCCTCTCTAACTTGGGTTTATTCCCTCCAACCAAATTGGCTCTTTGAGATAGAACAATTTCACTTCGAACAAAAAATCACTACTAAATAGAGTATAAACAGTCAGTGAGAAATATAATAGTTATCATGCAGACAATGTAACCATGCTAGAACTTCTTGAACTGTTGGCGCTTATTCTTTAATTGGAGTCCGGAGTTATAGTTGCTTATTCTGGCATTGCCATCCAAAACTTATTAGAAGTTATTAAATTTCTCGTGTGTGATGTTCTGAGGTTGCATTCCTTTAAAGGTAAATACCTATTATTTATTACCAGTTTATTGCATAATCAGAATTCATGTTAGATTAATAAAAGGGAATTAATCTAACATTTAACATTAATCTAATAACCTGTTCGCATCCTTTGGAGCCTAATTTAACGACTTGTTAACCACTACTGTTTTCGCATCCCTCTGAGTACTTGGTTAATGAGTGTGACTTCCACCTCAGCCAACATGAGGGGGAGGTACCACGACAGCTTTACCTTGAATTACTACATAAAGAAAATGGCCAGCAAATTCGCCACCTGATCGCAACAATACTGTCTCTGCAGACTACTGTCTTTTCGATTCTCATGTTTTTAATAGTGCCATTTTTTTTTTTTTTTGCATGTTCTTGTCATTTTCTAAAATTAAATTTTTGGATTTAATGCAGGATTGTTCTTTGTCTATTTGCTTATTGTAAATGAGTTGATGTCCGACTTTACTATAAATGAAATAACGCATTTCTTTTACATATTTGATTGAAATAAGTAAGACTAATAATCATTTGGGGGTATTTCAGACTACAGCTAAGTGGGGAAAAAATAGAATTCTCAGATCTACATACTTTCTGTGAGTTCCGAGTTCGGGGCCGTGATCTAGTTGTTATGGTCACGAACTTGTAGCTGGAGTACTGCGGGTTTGAATCCTGATGCCACCAATAGCCAACCACGTTAAGCTGACCGATGCACGTTTAATCTGTCGACTCTCTATGTCCTCGTGAGTTTAGTGTGGTAAAAGAGGGGGGGGTCAGTTCAGGTGTCTTCTTCGCCCATAGAAGGAGGTTCAAAATTACGAGGTTCGTCACCAATAGCTATGGTATTGCTTTATAGTGTGAAGTTTATATATCTCACTCTCTCTTGGAAGAGATGGGAGATGGCAGACATTGTGCTGCGTCTGACATGGATTTCCAGCTATACATTAAAAAAAATACCAGGGAAAAAAAAGGTTTTTTTTTTAAAAAATAAATTTCATTCTTCTATTATATTCAATAATTACCCAAAAGTAATTACCAGTTCAATATGCAATTTGAAAGCCTAAAATTAGTATTTTCCTATATAAATATTGATTGCGATGGAAAAGTAATCGGTCTCTACTGTGTTTGAAGAATTCTTTATTTATGTTTACTACACATTTACACAAAATACATCTGGCCGCTCTCGCGCGCCCTCTTATGGTGAAAAATAAGAAAGCTTAAAAAAGGTTACAACAAATATGTTGTAACCATTCTAAGTGGAATTACTACGAAATGTTTGAAAATGTCTCCAAATAGAAACACCATAATTCGGGAATGAGTGAATATTAAAGTCACATTCTTAAGCTAAACGAGAGCTTTTGGCACCGGACCTCATAATTTTGAACCATGGTCAAGTGATGAGGAGGACACCTGAGCTGGCACCCCCTCTTCTAATTACCACAACCCCACAACGGGAGGAGGTTGAGTTCTCGAAAGATTTAACGTGCATCATTCTCGTATACGGTGGGTCTTTAGTGGTACTGGGCTCGAACTCGTGACAAGCCAGCCACAATCCGATACCTTGACTACTAGGCTACCACGGCCACCCATAATTTGGAAATACGTAAAAATATTCAGTCATGAACAGAGCGTACACCAAGAAAAATGGCATAAACAAAAAATAACACCGAAGAAATATTTTGAGAACCATTGACGAATAGGTTTGAACTCAGTTAAGAACTAAAATGTGGCATAACATTTTTTTAGTTATTTCAAAACAAATTTTAACCGGTTAAAATAACATTCAAAGTTTCGTTAAACATTTTTCTTGGAATTAAATTTAGCAGCGCATATAAATATATTAATAATGTGTATTCTTTCACACTTCTAAATCCGGCCTTTCGCAATCATATAAAACACTATGTAAGATTTTATACCTTACAGGTATAGGGCAAAATAATAGGAACACCAGTGAAAAAAATGAAAGAAAAATTATTAGTAAAGGATTGGTCCACTTTTACCCAGAATGAAAGCTTACATTCCACGTGGGATTGACAAATAAAGGTCTCGTACACATTACATCAGAATTCGAACTTATTCCTCGTACAGGGCAGTCTCGAGGTTAAATATTATGCGTATAGGAGGAAACCGAGCACGGACTTTGTTCTCTAAAAAACCCACAAACTCTCCATGATGTTCAGTTAAGGGGACTGGGGACACCCCATGTTAGATGTTCTACTTCAATATCATGCCCATGTAACCATGTTTGAACACAGCGAGACGAGTGGACAGGGGTGGTGACTTCTTAGAACACAGGACATTCTGAAGCAAGGAACACAAGACAGTCAGAAGCAAATGGGGAAGATGATCTACGAGAATGCTTCGATAATGATCGCCTGTGATCAACACCCTCAAGAAAACGAGATGCCTCAATTCATTGCACACCTTACCATCCACGAACCGCCTCCCTGTTTCACGATTGGAACCAGGCAGTCAACATAAAATTCTCCTGTCCCTGTTCGAAAGACGAACATACGTTCAGTGACCTGTAATAATGTAATTGATGATTCATCGGACCAGATGGCTTCCTCCCATTGCAGTTGTGTCCAGTTTAGGTGGTCTCGACACCCTGTAGTCTCTTCATAGCATTTCGTGCCTAAACTAACGGTTCTGGAATAGCTACTCTGCTAAGAATGTCTGTAGCATGCAAATCTAGTTGAAGGAGTTTTATTAATACATGTTTCTGAAGGTATGTATTCATCTAGGACGTTATATATACCGCAGTGTAGTCTTGCGTATTCGAGAGACTGTTCTATTCAACACCCATCTATCACTGTCCTTCAATTTCGACTTTAACCCACTGTTGTGCTTCTCAAAGACACCATACCCAGATTTCTGTCGATTGCCATAACCCTGTATATATTGGTCCTTGAAAAACTCACAAGGTTGGCTATTCTGGACATGGACGCCCCAGTGAAGCGAGCTCCATCTATCATCTATCTTTTCACGTGGGAGAGGTCGGAAGTTATAACGCTTTGCTAAGAACTGAATATTTTCCATGAAACTCTTACACTACCAAATGCTTAACTAATACCTTCCCTTTCACAGTTACTTGGTGGCATACTGTTGTGGCCGTTTATTTGAGGGTCGAATGTTCTGACGGTTTCTTCCACTAACCCCTTGGGGATTTCTTTTGGACCATCATTTGCTCAATCAACTTTCTCTGAGGAAAGGAAGCGTGATTATGCAAATTAAGTTTAATATATATATATATATATTCTGTATTCGTGAGTTTAAAAGTTAGTGAAGTGAGGATAGCTTGGGTGTGAAGTGAATAGTTGAGAAGCCAGCAATCCAGCAGTAGTACGTATACGTAAAGAGTGGACGACACGAGAAGTTTGAAACTCGGAAAGTGCTTAGTGCCATTATTGGAGAAGTGCTTAAGGCCACGTCTAAAAGATTAAAGGATTGAAAGAGTTCAATTACTATGATTTTATTTTAAGTAGAGAGTTAAATTATGAGCGCGTTATTAAACTAAAGCAAGCTTTGTAAAAGTTATCGTAAGAATATATTTGAATGATTGTATATATTATCCCCGTGCTATCTTGTCTCACCTTTGTCCTCTAATTGATCAAATTTATCTTAATTAGAGTGTTATTCGTGTCTGTTTTGGATATAAAGATAAATAAATAATTGAAATTCATCATGTGTCGTCTGATCATTTAGTTCCTCCAACACATCTAGCAGGGTCACAGGGAGTAAGGAATGTAAATTCCTTGTATCGTGAACTCCTTTTTTAAATGGATATTCCAATTGTTTTGTCCTATACTTGTATATAAACATTTAAAAAAGTAAAATGTAAAAATATTAATACATTAAAACTTTATACATTATAAAATAATTATACGCCTAATATTTTCCATTTAACTAAAGCGTGAAAAAAATTTAGCATTAAGATTATATTCATACTTGCTTAAAATAATTAATAAAATGTAATAACTAGTGCTTCAAGAAAGTATAAAAATATATAAATATTGGATATAATACTAACTATTTCTTACTACGTGTCAATGAAATAGTATTTGCTTATGGCAAAACGAATTAAAATTACAGTCCACAAGAAGAAGAATTTCATTACATTATTAGAATATTTAAGTAATAAAATGTAATGTAATGTGAAACAGTAAGGTTTATATAAATTTCGAAGCACACTTTATAGTTTTATGGAAAAATTTCTTTTTTTAATAAACTAAATGTGTTATAATTTTATTTTTTAAAAAATTTAATACTTAGTTTAAATGCCACAAAAAAATTAAGGTATCCAATTAAACATCAAGGAAAATGAAAAGTTCTTCAAAATTTAGCAAAATAGTTACATTAATAAGTATAATAATAAAAAAAATGAATGAGAATATTAAATAAACTAAAATAAGTTACATTTTATATTCCAAATGAATAATAATATGAAATCGCAAATAAATGATAAACTATTATAAAAATAATAGGTTGCCAATTTATGGTATTATAATAATATAATTATTGCTAAGAAATATCATTTAGGCTAAGTAGAGTGTCATAAGAAAAATTTAATTATTAAACTCGTACGTAGCCGTAACTATTGCGATATTAAATCATATCGTCAGGGTAAATCGATATTGTTTATATGTAATTATATATGTATATGTTAAGGATATTAATATATATCAATATGATAAACTCACAAAAATATATGTGTTATATCTTAAGATTCGTTCACTGAAACATCTCTAAATGTATTGTATATTATTTCTTAAGACCCTCGTTTCAGCTCTCTCGGCCCTCACAATAGGGGGAGTCTCACCTGACTTTTGAAATGGGGGTGTTCGGGGCTGGTCGACCCCTGACCTTTCAAAGGAAAGGTGTGTTTCGCTGTAGAAGAGAAAAGATACTCGTATTTAGTTTCATCGTATTTTGAAAGCTTTCCTGATCATAGTGTCCTTTTAAATATTGATGAAATTCGGCTCCGGAATTTTTGAATACTTGTTGCATTTTTAACATTATAGTGCTGGAGGGATTTATAAAAGCCGCTTTTACCTATTGCTTAAGAATTTATACTCAACTTGGAATACTTAGAATTTAGAGAATTTAGCTTCATTTTGGTATAAATATTATGATACTCTGTTATCATCTTTCAATTGTATTTGACACGTCTTTGTTTATTTTTCAAAAATATGCATTCAATTATTTTTCTGATATAAATGCAAATGAGTTTTTAAATTTATCAAATTCAACCTATAATTCAAATTGAAAATTTTAGAATAAAGTGTAACGAAAACTGGCTTAGAAAATTAAAACATAGATTGCTATTAGATTATTTTTGCATTTAAAACACAAATTTTGTCAAATTTAAGCCATATTTTTAATCATTAATACAAAACAGAATTTATATGAAACAATTTCATTTTTATGAAATAAAAATCTTCTGGAAATTTGAAAACCCTATGGATTTTATTTGCACTGCATTTGAAGCAGTGCTTTTCAGACTTTCAATTTTTTCGACCCAGTTTTTAGTCAGAATTTTTTTCAAAACCCCCTCATTACCTCCATTCAATAATAATGTATTTTAACATAAAACTACAACACGATTTTAATTATAAACTATACAATTTATCAAGATAAGTATTACATTTCTTATATAATTGTATATATGACAAACACGTGGGGTCACTGATAATTATTAAACTTGTTCTAAACTTGGTATTTTTAAATTAATTATCAAATTCATATTGTACAGTACTTTTGCATTTATAAATGTAGCATAACAGTGTAAAAGCGTGGTATATTTTTTAATTATGTCAGAATGTATTTTGTTTCGGTTCCTTTCAGAAAATAATAATATCTTTAAATAATGTTTTATTTTCGACTTTTCCATATACCCGCATTCCATATTATTGGGTTATCACACCCCCTAGCGGGCGCGTCCCTCATTTTGAGAAACGCTGATTTAAAAAAAAAGTTCCGTAAATAAAAATTTGAAGAATTTAATCATTTTATTAAAAAATTGTGAACATAAAAAACACTATAAGACCAATATAAGATAAAACTACTACTATAATGAAATAAAAGAAAATTAACTTATAATTTGACGATAATTGTCAGTCATATTAAATTTTTCAAGGTATTGATTAATTAAAAATAGTTTTTTTTCTAGATCGGCTAAAGAATGACTTCAAATCCAAAGTTAAGTGGCCTTTAATGGTGTCATTTATATTCGAAATTTTTCAACTATTATTTATCATTACTTCCAGTACGCTTCTTAGATAGAACTTAATTCTCTTTGAGTTTCAAAGTTCCAGAATATATAACTTTGGAGTCCATTTACTTATATTGAAAAGAATTAATAATAAAAGCGTGTATATATATATATATAAAGTAAAGTAGCAAAAGTAAGATAAAAAAGGAGTAAGAAGGAACCTTAGTTTTTTTTTTAAAAAAAGAAAAGGATCTCATTCCATAAAACGCCACCTGGTGTTAGAAGAATCTAATTAGAGCCTCATTTTTTTCTTTTATTAATGACATCGCAAATCACTTCTCATTTTTCTTTTACAGTTCTTTTCTCTTTCGTTGAAAATATTGCAAAATTTTAATAAGCTCATATCAGGAAAAGTTGAAGATTGCTTTAAAGTTTGCTGATTATAGAGTATTGTATTGTACCCTATGATACAAAGTTTCAATACCGAAGTTCAAATACCTAATATATATTTTCTTTCTGGCTTTTATTAGTTAGAATGAATAAAAATAATGTTTTTGCAATATTGATAAAATGAAAGAAACTGCAAGTAAAGAAATTTGACCAAGCCAATGTATCAAATAAATATGATTGTAAATATTTATTTTTATTTTTTGCGTGTTTCTCAACATTATAAATACAAAAAAAAAATGTTTTTTTGGTACTAATAGTAGGAAATCTGTATAAGCTTTCTCAAATAGATCTCCAGAAATTTCTATCTATTTTTAAAATTTTTTTTTATTTTTACTCAATTGTGAATTGCGTGACTTCAATTATAAAGTTATATATCAGATACAGTATAGTATTAACTCTTAAAGTAATTGAAATTAGAACATTACATACCCAAACGGATTAACTTTTTTTTGGTGCTAAATTCAATTAAAATAACTAACTTTATCATCCTGAACAATATGTTTTAGTACCTATTAAAGTCTACATTTGATTTAAATGTTCATATTGAGTATATTAAAAATAAAAATAAAATCGTAAAAAATAAAAATTTTGAGATTAAAAAAATAAATTACATTGTATTCGCATTTCTCCACGTTATTCTAATTATACTTAACATTCTAGTGTGTGTTTTTAAGAAATAATTTAGTAAAATGAACGGTATCTAACAGATTTCTAAGAAATAAGACCTTAACTCCTTCAAGAACAGCGAAAGGAGAAAAAAACGTTTTCCCAGGCCCGCAAGTTCCGAGAGTATACCCACAATCGAGACCGGGCGAATTCCACTGCTAAACTTAATTTCATTTAAAAATTCATATAAAATCTTTAATTCAATCAAACACGCTAAAATTTACAATTTACAATCATTGATAACATCTGAATACACAGTACAAACATTTTCGCTATATTTTAAATAAAATTGCGTATTTTAAAGAAAATGTATTCATTTTATTAAAAAAAACTACGCTTTTCATCCTTTTGGCCATGATGATTAAAATAAAATAGACACAAAACTTGCAAAATACTATCTGGCAAATCCGAAACGATAGATTTAAAAATCTTTTAAATTACAGCTAATATACAGTGGGTACAATAAGTATTTGCACACATACATTTTTGTTCACAATTTATAAGAAAATGCATTAAGAAATACAGAAATTGGCATTTTAAAAATAAAATAAGCCTATTCGTTTAAATTAATTACAAAAAATGCAATAATATTAATAAAAACATTTTTTTCAACAATATTAAAATATCTTATGTCAAAAAAGTATTTGCACACTCAACTCAACTTTAGCAAATTTGCATTTTTTTGCTAATTATTTGACAGTCATCCCTCAGTAAATAACATACGTAAGACGACTAGAAAAGGAGGTATTGTCGAAACTTTATCAGTTGATTGTTGATTTCAAATTGTAATGGCACCTAAGAAATCTGAATTGCCGATTTTGTTGCGAGAAAAAATTGTTTCTCTACGTGAAAATGGCCTAAGTTATCGAGAAATAGGTAAAAAAGTAAATGTTTGCTTCTCTACCGTTCGGTATGTTATAAAACGTCATAAAGAAAGAGGATCTACATCAAATAACTTGCGCTCTGGACGCCCAAAGAAACTTTCACTGCGAATTAAGCAAAAAATCATAAGAGAAGCATCGAAAAATCCATTTGTTAGTGCAATTACATTAGCCAATGATGTCGCTTCAACATTTGGATTTCAAATCTGTGCCCAAAGTGTTCGAAATGTCCTGCATGATGCACAAATTTATGGGAGATCTCCAAGGAAAACACCTCTCATAACTGAACGAAATAGGCTGAAGAGACTTGAATTCGCTAAGGAATATATCAATAAGCCAATTGATTTCTGGAAAAATGTCATATTCTCCGACGAGAGTAAGTTCAATATCTTTAAATCGGATGGCAGGAAATTAGTTTGGAGAAAATCGTGTACTGCTTTTCATACCAAAAATGTGTGTTACCTACAGTTAAACATGGAGGAGGTTCTGTTATGATTTGGGGGTGCAATGGCTAGCAAAGGAGTTGGTAATTTGTGTTTCATTGATGGGAATATGACAGCTCGAACCTATATTGATGTGTTGCGAGATAACTTGCCACAAAGTGCAATAAAATTGAGTATCAGTAATTCGTACTATATTCAGCAAGACAATGATCCCAAGCACACTGCCGGTATAACAAGTATGTGGTTGCTTTATCATATTCCAGAAAACTTGCCACTCCACCACAATCATCAGACTTAAATCCTTTGGAAAATTTGTGGAATTCTATGGATTTAAAAATAAGAAAAAGGAAGATTTCAAGTAAATCTGCCCTTAAACAAGCCCTTATTGAAGAGTGGTCGAATACTGACCCTACTGTTACAGAAAATTTAATTAAATCAATGCCAGCAAGATTACAAGCAGTAATGATGCTAAAGGAATGCATACTAAATATTAGTTATTTGAAATTTGCTTATATATTTTATTTCTTTTGTATTCATGCAGGTGTGCAAATACTTTTTTGACACGAGATATTTTAATTTTGTTACAAAAAAGCATTGTTATTTAAATTATTGTAATTTTTCTGTTTGTTTTGGATGATTAAACTTATTTTGATTTGGCAATACCAATTTTTTTTTCTTAATGCTTCTTTTTTATGAATTGCAAACAAAAATGTAGGTGTGCAAATACTTTTTTTACCCACTGTATATTTTGTTTTTAATTTTTATTAATCCTTATATTGTTCATAGCTTTCATAGTATCACATTAGTGTTATGTTTTCTGTTCTTATGGTTATGACAACACTTACTGCGATAGCAATGAAAAAGAATAGATTTTTCTTACTGAATTAAAAACGAGCCATTAAGAAAAAACGATTCGTTTTCGTTCAAAATGAATCATGTGCTTTTTAAACGTTTTTGAGAATAAAAATTATTGTTATAAATATGAACCAAAAATATAAAATAAATACTGAAACTATTATTATTAATGTCTAATGCCCAATAAACTAATAAGCTTTCCATCTTTTTCCAACTTAGTCGAGATATTAAAAAAAATCCAGAACGTAATAAAAATGATGAACGTTTAACTGCCCAATTCTCTCGAAAGAGTTCATAAAATATTTCTCATGCGCAGTTGCTTACATTCATAAATATCCCGAATCTAATTTTTTTAAAAAAACTCGGAGTTGAAAGCACATATTAAAGTTCAAGGTTTTTTAAAACATTATTAAAAAAAAAGGGGACTTTAACCGCATTGAGTGCCTTGTAAAAATTAATATAAAAACTTTCCAAACTGCAATCATACCACTGTGACCATGGGCCTCAGAGCAGGGAAAGCGCAATCACATATATGATACCCTAGACCCTTGAGAAAGAAACGCGTGATCATATATGTTTGATCATGGTCCTAAATGGTTTAAAACTTACGGTTTCGTGAAGTTTGTATAATTGTAAGTAATTAAATTCTTATATTTCCAGAACTATCCCATTTTAAAATGACAAATTTTATACGAATACTGTTTTTTAATACTATTAGTGTGAATTAAACACTTTAAAATATAAAAACTGGCCAAATGCAATATAACACGCTTGATTCCTAAGGTATGTGAACAAAACAAGATATCAATCATTGACATGGCCAAGTAATTTTAGCGCGTTTTTCACATGTTGTATTTTACAATAATGCAACTAACGAACTTCAAAATGCAGGTAGATTTTTTTTAAGAAACTTTTTGCAAACAATAAATTTACTAGGTAAAATTTGAGAAAATTTTGTTGTAAACTAGCGAAATTCAGGAAAATTTGTAGGAAAATTCGGGAAAACTATGGGAAAATTTAAATATGATTCGGCTTATCTAGGACACAAATGTCGAAAACCTTAGGTCAATTGGTTGCTTATTGGCTGAGAAAAAGGTACGACAAAATATGGAACGAAGACGAAATTTGCGTCCTAATAGCGCTTTTGTTCCACTACGTGAAAAACGCGCTAAAAAATAAACATCCCGAGGCTATAAGTATTAGCACTCCAAGCATGTTGTTTTCCATGCAATAGCACAATGCTTGTGAAAAAAGCAGTTTTACAGAGAGCTACTGCTTGTGGGAAAATCAGTTTTACTTGAGCTCTTTCCGGCATTTACTTGAAAAGATAATAGAAACCTGTATATATTATAATCATTTTTTTCAGATTGGTGACTTTAGAGCCAATAGCGTCAAAATTTATTGCCTGGGATCCTTCGAGAAGTCACTGAAATCGACCTTTCTGGAAATTTCCATGAGGGTGTATAAAGGTCAATCAAAGGTCAGATAGTCGATTTCAGAATCTGTTTGTGGATCTTAAGGAGACAGGCATGCCTAATCGAAGCCATTTGAGATGTCATCGCCCACAGAGAAGTATGGAATATTTCACAAATACCGAGATCGCAGTTATGCACCTGATTTACGGATTGGCAGAGCGAGCTACAGAAGCAGCAGAAAGATTGTATCACGAAAGTTACCCATAGAGAGATGCAACAGACTGCCGGATGTTATCTAATTTTTAACACAATTTGTGTGAATATGGGTCATTTCAAGGTTACAATTATAGTGAGGGTATTCCACGAGTGACACGAACTCCCAACATTGTACTCGGATTCCTTCCAACGCATTTTGTCCCATTCTTTGAAGAAAATGTGTAGGAAACCATTGTCCGCTGGAATACATAGCCCTCCCTCAATATGCCTATTACCTTGTAATGCTCTATACTCACATAAATCGGGATAAAAATTTGCAAGCATCTGACAGTCCACTGCATCTCTTTGTGGGTACTTTTCGCAATACAATCTTTCTGCTGTTCGCGCATTTCCTTCTGACAATTCATATATCCGAAACATATCTGCTAGCTTGGTTTTTGTAAAATGTTTCCATACTTCTCTGAGGGGATGACAAATCAAATGACTGTGGTAATACATGTTTTTTTCATTAAATACTCTTGTGAACAGCGCCACCTTGCGATGACCAAAGACGTTTTGGACCATGGGACGCGAATCTGATTGGGAAGGATTCAGATTTCGACGCGAATCTGAATCCTTGTGATGCCCGATACCTGCCCTTTAAGTTTTTTCCAAAGATCCTGGGACACCCTGTTTAAAATGAAAAGAATTTTAAAACTAAAATAAAACGTAAGGAATGAAATAAAAATTTTGACTTTTAGCTTCCCTTGAAATATATTTTGTGTATGAGAGTTTAGTAAATTTTTAGTACGATATCAATTACTATATTCTATATTAACAAAGCGTTACATTAAAATACAATAGATATAAAATATGTTTTACCATAAGTATTGCACAATTCCCTTGATAATATTCATCGTACATAAATTTTCCGTATCCATGGAAACTTATCTTGGTAAAGTGTAAACAAATGAATGTTTCAAAACTTCTCTAATATATTTCCTCCAGTAAATAAATATCACCAGATATTTATAAATCTAGTTGCACCAAAAAACTATTCTAAACCATTTAATTGGATACCTTCCAAATTTTGAAGAGTCATTTAGATAAGTAGACGCAAATTTACAATTCAAATGAAGAGAAACAGAAAACCAATAAATTTATCTGCCTATTGATAATATCCTATTTCTTTCTAAATTTACTAAAAATATATGTACTACATTTAAATGTATGGTTGAAAGAACATATGATGCTTTCTACATAGAAAAAATTCAGTTTCTCAGAACAAACTCTGCTTTATATGAGATTAAGTATTTTTTCTTAAGCAAATATGTCATAAAAATAAAGAACAGTCGAATTCTATTAATTAGGATTAAAAAGTGTGTATACCAAAATTAATGAGTGTGGCATTTTTTTCAGCAAATGTGTATACATGATAAAAGACTCACTCACACACTCAACGTAGAACTATTGGTCTTACAGACTTAAAAAAATGGTAGATGCATAATACTTTTGCATAGTAGAGATACACCAAGAACAGGTTTTGAGAGAATCAACTCCCAATGAGGGGTAGGGGTTGCAAGAACGTTATAGATAAATTTTACAGTTTTTGAATGATTTGACTTGCACAATTTAAATTTGACTAGAGATCCAATAGAAGTTGGTTTTGTGGGGAAATTGTCTTCTACGGATGGGAAGAAGGCTTGCAAGAGCGTACTAGACAAAAAAATTTCCTTTTTTGCTCATGAATTTGAAGCAGGTACTTTGAGACTACAAGTTTCTAAATAACCTGACAAAACATTCAGCTTTTGCTAATTAGTAAATAAAGTTTGAAAATAAAAAGATAGAATAAAAAGAATCTGAAATGAAATAAGTAAGGTATGATGTCTAAAGTATTGTAATTTAAATTTATGGTTATACAGTAAATTTATGGAATGAATTAAGGTATCCGAACACGTTCGGAGTACTTTATAACAAAATAGCATACTAAAACATTATAAATGCTCTTTTAGGACTTAATACCAATAAATATTACTATTAAACTATCAAAATTTAAAATAAATTACCTGAATTTTACAAAAATCCCAATAAGTGAAATTTGAGCAATATTTTTGAAAAACTTCAAAGCAGTTAGAGAAAAAATTAATAAACATATCTTAGTAAAAGTATTACAAAAACAAATTAAATGCATTCATCTAGCAAATGTACTA
>BMAO01022365.1:0-16218 GCA_019973975.1 Trichonephila clavata | reverse complement strand
CATGAAAGAAAATCAAAACATTTTTGTTGATTTCCTTTCTCAAATCAGGTATTTTTTAGCAATAATTTTTTTAGCCATTTCTTTTAAAAAAACACTTTTACAAATATAATCGTACTGGAATAATTTATTTGATTGAATCATATATTATATTCATACTCTAAATTCAAAGAAAAGATGTACGAGAGATAATGTGGAATGGAGAATTGTCATATTTTTTATATATTTTTAATCTGAATATTTTAGTTCTATATTTATACCCATTTTTATAATTTAATTTTTATAAAATTTCCACAGTTTTAATTTCTTTTTTAAAATTTTAGTATTAATTGTAATGTAACTTTAGAAAAATATCTTACAGCAAGAGTAAACAGATTTTTAATCTACTGACGATCAATCCACGTCCTGGAGGACGATGTGGCCTCCATAGCAGTTTCATCCATCCCACTGGGGTTCTAAGCAATAGCCTAAACCCTTGAATTCAAAGTTTTAAGAATAGTACCTAAGAATGCATTCATTCTGTTTATTATATTTGTGAAAAGTTCCAGAGAAATTTGAAAATCTTCTTTCATATGTAAATTATAGTTGTAAGAAATTTTTAGTTTAAAAAGAAGATTACAGAAGTAAATTTATAAAAAACTGAATTTTTTAAGTTTTTATTCGTAAAAAATGAAACCAAAATTAGCAAATATGCAAACATACATACTCATTTTTCATTACATTTAAATTTTTTAAAATAAAATTAAAAAATTAAATTACACAGTCCCAGTTTATTCCCCATGCTAACACTAAAGAGCTTTCAAACATTATATATTTTCAAACATATTATATTTCATACATTATATTATTACAAGTTTTATTGTATTTTCTAATACAAATTTAATCGACTTGCAAAATCCTTCTTTGTTTTGTTTTGTTTTATTTTAGGATGCACATGAAATATTTTGCGCGTTAGTTTCTAATTCAGGATAGATCGCGATCGACCGGTGGACCACCAAGACATTTTGGGGAAACTACCTGAAGATAAGCAGTTAGTAAATATATACCAAAATATTAAGACTTAGTCTTACTGAGAATAGCTGTGAGCACTAACTTTAAAGGAAAACGTTTTATTTTTTAATGTATATGAATTTTTATGTATTAATGTATGTTTTAATGTATATATTTAATGCATGTATGTTTTAATGTATATTTTTTAATGTATTAAATGCATCATTTAATATTAATTATATTTGTGGCTATCATTATTATTCTTGTATCTTGCATTTTGCTTTCAACGTGTTCTTAAAGTGTAGGTTTGTTTTATTGTAGCTATGTAGGTATGTAAGTATTCCGTGTTTATTATAAAGTTGCAATTAATATTGTAGACCTTTTTATTAGCTCACCACACCTACGCCATTGGGTGGACCGAAACACCTTGAAAAAACTAGAAGTAGCCTGTACCCTGGAAAGGTTTGTCCCTCCCTGTTCTAAGCTAACATATAGTTTTACAAATACAATTTCGAAAATAGGGAATCTAATTCAGTATGTGAACTTTTACCAAAATATTGGGATTAGGAATTCCCATTAAAAGTTCAATCAATTGAACTTAAAATATCCTTAAAAAAAAGACGTATTACTAATAATTAAATTAGCATATCTCATATATTGTTTAATTACATCAATTAAAATATAACAAGTAAAGAAATACCTCAGGTGTATCATTTACGGAATAAATGAATGTATAGAAAGTACTTAAAAAAAGTTAGAATCGTAACTTTTCAAAAAAAAAATGAGCGTCACCTCAATCAATGGAGCAGAAAAAATGTGAAGAAACACTTCAGTGCCATCTTGTGACACTTTTGTCCCAGTGGCAGCTGATATCAGCTGCAGAACAGATTTGTGTTCCTGGACACGTCTCCCCGAAAACAAATTCCATCGCAAACAGGATAAAAACTGTTTCCGAGAAAAACGAATTTCACGTTACTCGGGACTCCATTTCCTGTTGAAATTTTTCATTGTTGGAATTTTTTTTAAAGCGACATTTATTACCAATAGGAATGTGGTTTTTTTGGAAAATTTATAGTTCGATAGATATATTGCTTGTTGCATTCACACTTTAATATCCAAAGACATAACAATTTCCGGAAAGTATCATAAGGATTTTTTGAATGAATCGAGAAGAAGGAACAAGACTTATATTCTATTTCTTTTTCTTTGTTCTATTGATTACTTTTACGTCTGGCTCCTTCCTCGTTTCGAAACAAAACCCGATTCGAATTTCTTTTTTTGTGCCTCCACGTTCTCTTTCTTTTTATCGGTGGAGAATTCTCTAGAATTTCCATTTTCTCAACCCTCCCCGGGGTCTTGCATTCATCAAAATACTCAGCATCCCCCTCCCCTCTTTTTTTAGAAATGGGATGGACTGGTCTAAGTTATCGATAAGAAAAGAATATGGCATATCGAAAGGAAATGGAACTCCATTCGAGCTGTGCATTCTTTCTGAATAATTTACTTTGCATCTATGTTATTTCAAGAAAATCCTATCTTCCCTGACTAAAAAAAATACTGTAACACATGGAAGAATAGAAGATATGAAATTATATTTTCTATTTATTCTTATGATGTGTTTATGAAAATACTTGCAATTTTTTTCGGATTCAACTGTATCTGGAGGACCACAGAAGATTTTATACGGCTTAGAAGATAATATATCGTTTTTTTCTTGTGATAGTTTTATTTTGATCATATGAGTACTCATTTTTCTTGAAAGTGCAGCGGAAATTTGGTAAACAAAATGAAGATTTCCATTAATTTTTAGTATCATATACAAGATATTTATTCGTCTATTACTGTGAAATATTTTTTCAGTTTTTTTTCACTTTACAAAGAATTGTTTTACTTTTTCTTGAACACTTATTTAAACTTTGGCATTGCATAAGCACATTCCCTAAATTACAGCACTAATATATATATATTTTGACGGCTTGCAGAGTATACTATTAAGAAGGGATAAATAATAAAGGACATATGAAAATTTGACAAATATACTTAGAACAATGAGCTCTAGGTAGAGGATTTTACATTTATATATGAAAAATTATTTCAAGAAATCATGTGTTTCTTAGGTTATTTATATTTCTTAAAAATATAAATCAAATTAAAAAATAATATTCAAAGCGAACATTGCATGAAAAATTTAAAAATAGCATTAAATCATGCATACATTTCTCATAAAAGTGTACAAGCTAGTGTTTTTATTGATTACTTTAATTCAATCCTATAATTATCAGCATTGCATTGTAACTTGTATTAGCTCAAATCTAAAGCTAAAGCAAATTTAAATTTCTCACATGAACAAAATCAGAAACTCTAATAGCATTTATGCATTAAATAATTCTCTGACATTGTTAAGAATTTAAGTGGCGCAGAACTCTCCTTTTGCATACATGTGTTTGCCCGTATTCATAATAATGTACGCGTCAAAGCTCGTTATATAATAACTCGTATTGCTATCGTTGTAACGGATGCAAACAATAATCATCAAGCTGTGGCTTTTTGATACTTATATATTCAAAAATTGATACAATCCATTGCTGAAATTCTCCTTTCAGTTTTTTCTTGCTCAAATTTTGAAAGTACATCTTATCAAAGATTGAATAAGTCTATTTTACGTACGTTTACATTTTTTCTTAACATTCCTCATTTTAGGATCAGTATGTATTTTTTTTTCTTTTTTGGATTCAATGTAAGAAAATTTTGATTTACTTAAAAAAAATATCATTTATTTTATTTTTAGAAATGCAGATATATATTGTATCGTTTCTGATAGTTTCTTTATAATTGGTAAATGAAACTTAATTGCATATTGACTATGTAACAAAGAGTTGGAAAAAATTCAACAACTTTTATGGATACATGATTGAAAGATTCTTCTGTGTAGAATATTTTTCTCTATAGACTCTTTTGTCTCTGGAATTATTTGAACTGATTGTCCAGATACGGCTAAAATTCAAAAGAAATAAGAAAATAACGCAACCGCTCTTGGTTTATCAAGCTCATATACAAATATCAACATAAAAAAGCAAGCATCTGCTTAAATTAACATTATGTTTTCTTTGAATTTTTTTCGAAAAAAAAATCGAAATACGCTATAACAAAAATACTATCCTGTACTTAATCAACATCATCAACCATAACTGTGATTTTCAAAATTTCCTTTACGCAGCGATATGAGCCATTGTTAATTAACATCGTACTATAAAGCAAAAGGAGGTTAATGGTTGAGGGACATCGTAATTTTGAGCCACAGTCGAGTGAACACACACATCTGAGCTGGTATCCCACTTTCCTAACTTCCTCACTACGCAAACGTGAGCACTTTGAACCACGACAGATTTTACATGCTTCAGCCTTCTGAATGAAGTCTTCAATGCCACGAGGACATGAACCCACGTCTCGACAATGCCAGCAACGATTTTGTGATTTGAGTAATATATTACCACGGCCTCACTATTACGAGGTATACGATGGTATGAAATAATATCTCAGATAATATATTTTTCTATCATGTAAGATATACTATTTCTCTCTTAATCATGAAAATATAGGAGGGAAATTATAAAATTAAGTTATTTGATCCATGTCTATTAAGGAATCCGACAAACCTAAAATTGTGAATTTTGCCAAAAATTGACAGATTTGTTTTTGCTTTTATTTTATGGGCCACCATATTAGCTTTATAAAAATACCAAGTTATAATTTTCCGTTCACTAGAGCAAAAATTACAAATGTTTAATAAAAGCAGATGCATACTTAACCAAGATTTATACTTAAAACGCGAAATGTAATTTTTTAAAAATAATCAAACGGGGTCAGTGATTCCTAAAAAAGTTTGAACATAATTAACTAAATTTTTTCTGTAAGTTCTGTATAATAGTATAATGTTTTAACTTTCAGATTTATCAATCACTGTTTTATTACAAAATCTACAGTCCTTTATGTGAATATAATCACAGTTTTTTGTGCAATTTCATATAGTAACTGAGATAAAAAGCTCTAGTTTTTGTAAAAAAAGAAAATATCTCTTATCCTGAAGGTCATTTCAAAAATGAATAACATAGCAACACATTAGATAGAAAAAAATTGAAAATTTGTTCTATAACCTTTGGCACAGAATGGACCGTGTTTATGCATTTTTGGTCAATTTTACCTATTTTTTCCATTTTTGTAATAATAATTTCCTTTCTCTTCTTAATTTTACACATTTTTCTTGAAATGCACTAAACAAATCTAAAAATAACAAAAAAATCCCCTTATCTCCTTTTTTTAAAAAAAAAGTTGTCGCAACCAGTCGGATACCTTAATAAAAATTGGGAGAATGAACCCAGATCCTTTGAAAAAAGTTGAGTTGATGGAATATAATGTGTGTGTGTGTGTGAAAAGAAACGAAATGTAGTATTAAGAAAACGGAACAAATTTCCTGCAGTTTTTTTTTCGATTAAAAGAATAATTTACACTTTCAAAGACTTAATATTTTTATTGGACCTATCATCACATTATTTATTAAATCTTCAGTATAAATGTCATAATAAAATAAAAATCAAAGTATGAATAAAGAGTATTGAATTCTTACGCGAGCACAATTTCTTCAGAAATTAAATCCACAACTTCCATCTTTAAAAGTGTGTGATCTTGAAAAATCCTAGGTGTTTTGGTATTTAGGAGACTTTTATAAATCCATTAAAACTTTAATGGATCTGTCTTAACTATTCCAACATTTCTCTAGTATAAAAATACTCCGAAATCATTTGTGGTACAAAACTAAACATACTCGAAAGATAAGAGAAGTCTTAGAATTGATCCATGTAGTGGCTCAGAAGGCCTTCATTTACTCACGTTGTAATACCTCCACTGAAGAAAAATAATAATCAACATGTGTACCTTATCCATATACATCGCAGAAGTAAAGAAAGAAAAGAAGTCAAATAAAATGGCGCAGAAAATAAATAAAAGAAAAAGGCGCCTCTGTGGAACATCCAAACTGAGGCAAGCAACGGAAATAAAATCATAAATCACAGAAGAGAATTAGGAATAAATAAATGTAGTTTTCTCGCTGGCTCTAACTTTTAGGAGTAAATAAATAAGAACAGCTTAGTGCGAAGATAAATGGGCAAGCGGCAAGAATTCTTTCCAAATAGAGGAAGCACCGAATCTTTGGAGCAGAAAAAAAAAAGTTAGAGTAGAAATCTTTACCATGAGTGATGGAAACCAAAACGTCGCAAAAGCACAACTCTTTCGTTTATTCTGCCCGAAACTTTGGAGATAACTGTGTCCGTGACTGTTCACAGAATGCACCGAATGGCCTGCGAGGCAACGATTACCGAAATGGATATACAAGGAAAAGGCATTATTCTTGAATCGCCGAAGACGAAACCTTATCGAAAACGCACCCTCCTGAACAACTGAATACATTAAATGCATCTGATCGTTTCATCTCTTAAAGAAGATTTTTCATTCTTGACGGATGATAATACCAATGTGATTGGTTCAAGAAACCAGAATAAACCTTTTGAAGAGCTTTGGTGATTTATATTTTTAGAAGGTAAAATAGGTTAGACACATTATAATTGCTAAATTCGACGAGAAATATGGGCATCATGTAATAAAGAAATGTTCTGACGTATGTAGAATATATATTTTAGAATTAGGGCAGCGTTTCTCAAACTGAAGGGCGCGATCATATTGATAAGTCGAAAACAAAAGATTATTTAAACAAAAATTATTTATTTTCTGAAAGTAAAAAAAAACAAAATACATTCTAACATAATAGAATATAAAATATACATTTACACTCATATAATATACTTATATACTTATATTCCTACTGCACAATGCATTTTATAACTAATTTAACAATACTAAATTAAGAACAAGTTTAATAATGACCAGTATTGTAAAAATAGTTTTTAAAAATTTTATACGTGTATTCTAATCTAAGTGGCCCTAAATATTAAAAAAAAATTCGTTTGTACGCTTTTGCCAAATCGAGGTCCGGAGCTCTAAATGATATCAGTCCATCATCTGTAAACAGAAATGGGCAGGAATAGTTTGTAAAGGTTGAAATCACATATTCCTTTTTCATGTTTTAAAAAAAGACGGTTAAATACATATATTTTTTTCTTCTGTTATTTATCAAATGAAATGAAAATCTTCAAATTTTGAATAGAAACTTTTACAATAATATTTATAAATTTTAAGTATTTAAGCATTTTTATTTCAATTATAGAACACTGAACGAATTTACATGCATCTAGGTCAGTGCTTCTCAAACTTTCAATATTTCAGACCCAATTTTCAGTCATAATTTTAAACACGCCCTTCTCATACAACTAGACATTGAATGCAATAATAATGTACTTCAACGCTAAAGCTACAATGCGACTTTAATTATAAATTGCACATATTATCTAGACAAGTATTATATTTTGTATATAATTTCGTATATGAGCCAATGGAAGTCACTAGTAATTACTATAAACTTGTTTATAATTTAGTATTAACTATCAAATACTTTTTATAGTACTGATACATTTATAGGTATTTTATATCTGTGGGAATTTATATTTTATTTTTTGCTATGTCAGAATGTATTTTGTTTTGCTTCATTTTAGTAAATTTTGATAATTATTTTAAATTTTTTATTTTCAACTTTTCGATATGTCCTCGCCCCCCTCGTAAGGTTATCACGCACCTCTACGGGGGCTCACCACACAGTTTGAAAGTTTGAGAAACGCTCAGCTAGGTAGCATTTGAAAATGCATAATATCCGATTAATATAATAAATACTGTACATACACATAAATATCTGGTTTGTATATTATATTATAGGTGTGGGTCAAAGTTCAAGAAACATACATTAAATGAATGTAGTATTCTTTTGTGGTATGCAAAATTATATTTTTCTTTCTCTTATTTTTATTTAAAAAAATCTTTACAGTATGTATGTGTATACATTTTTATTGTGTATAACGCCATTTGTTTTTTAAATAATTTATTTGTTCTGATAAAGAGGGAGATTGTTTTTTTCTCTTTTTTTACGTTACACTATAAAAAGCAACACGATGCTATATGTTGAGGACCTAATAATTTTGAACTTCATATAAGTGACGAGGATGACACCTGATTTGGCACCTCCCTCTTGTAACTTCCACACTACATCATCAGAAGTTAAAGTGTTTCGTCATCCTCTACAAGTTGGCTGTTCAATAGCACCTGGGCTCGATTGTGTGACACACCTGCCACAAGTTCGTGGCCATAACCACGAAGTTATCGTGGTCACGGCTCTCGACGAGAAAATGATATTAAATAAAAGTTGTGATATGATTACCAAGCCTTAATTTAAATTGTAACATACATATTTCTAATGATATTCAAAATCAACTAATCACCTTTTAGCAATGTAGCAGTTTTCAGTGTTCTGTTAACAACTTCAACAAAATGATTTTAATTTTTGTGTGTGTTGTTTGTAATCTTTTAAGAATAAGCCGCCACTTAGTCCATTATCTGTGTAAGTTTATCCAATCAAATTCTTTCCTTTTTATCTGTTGGTTAAGGCCTGAACTGAACAGTTTAGTTAATTTTAAATATTCGCAATTATTATCCATGATTTTAATATAGCTCAATATTTGCAATGTGTATTTACATTTGCCTTATGTTACTGAAGGAGAAATTTTACTCAAAATCTCCTTAAGTGAGATCCAGTACTTTGTGCTTTACAATTTTAAGTTAAGAAATAGTTTTAATATTTTCTCATAAGGGGCATGTTGTTTGAACTGAAGAAGACAGCTTCATGTTTTGAGAAAGATCTCTGAATCACACAAACACATCATTGCTTTCTCATCTGTCCACCTTAGATGCCTATCTTCTAATAATCCCAATAACTTTTACTTAACTTTGAAAAAAGTCAATTTTAATAGGCAAACATTAGGTACATTAAGGAAAATCCAATATAAAAGGATCTTGAAGTGTTTCGGGAATACTTGTAAATTTTATTTTTGAAAAGGCTTTATTGGTTCCTTTATTAACAACATCCCGCCTTCAGTTGCACAAAATATATGTGTAAAAAAGAAGCCTACTTTAGTTTATGAACAGAATTAGAACTTATAAACTACAGAAGAATTTTCTATCGCAATAACCTTTAAAAACATTTGAACTTTTTATCAGCAGAAAAAGAGTTTTAAGCTTTCTCAAATACAGATTGAAGTCTCTCAAACTTAGAAACAGCATAGTTTCTAAGCTAAATTTAGTTTCTTCTAACATTTTCCATTACTTCAGCAATATCTAAACTCAAAATGCGATTGATTTGCTAAAATTGAATAGGAAGTACGGTATAACGCCATGATTTGATACAATTTCCATATCTTCTTCATTAGTGACAAATTATTTCATATTGTTTTCAAGATAAAATTCACCTTCTCCAGATTTACTTATTTCATTTTTAAAATTAATTTTACAGTTTAAGTTACTCTATTTTTAAGATCTGAATGGAAGAGTCCGTTCAAAAATTTGTTCAGATAATAATTTATGAAAATTACTCTTATTTTTTATTAGAATCAATTGAAATTTACGTAATTCTGATTCTAACATATGTATTTATTCCTTAGGATATGTACGTGAATATAATATATTTCAAAAATAAGTTCGGCTTCGATGTCAGAATTTTTCAGTTTGATTGGATTATTTACAAAATTTTTAAAGGTCTTCATTTCGTCAAAAAAAAAAATGATCGTACGTAAAGACTATTTATTTTACCAGAAACCAAAACCTTAGAAAGTATCAAATACTTCATTTTTAAAAGGAAAATCATTTTAAGAACACATTTTATGAAATGTTGTAATCCTCAAAATAAATATTTCTCTAGATTTATCAAGCAGGAATATAATTGAAATTTTGCATGATTAGAAAATATGTATTTCGAAATCTATTTCTTTCCGAGAGAAAAAAAAGTGATGGATTACCTTACTTTTATTTTCTTAAATGCTGTAACATTTCATTCATTTTTAAAGGAAAACCGATTGCAAGCGATGTTTCTAGTGATAAAAACTCGTATTAAAATGTCAATTTAAATATACCCGAAACTAAGTTTACATTACATTCACCAAAGTCAACACTGCTCATATGTTTGATTCAAATTGAAAGCATTTTTCGTTTAAAGCACTTAAACCTTTCAAAGGCCTTCCGTCTCGTTTGCTACAAAACACTTATTTATGTACTAGACCACGAATGGCATCATTGAATACCATGCATTGAATATATTTATCGAAATGTCTGAAAGCAAAATTTCTCTCAAACTTTTATTTCGGTTAGCATTACTTGCATATTTAAACCAAAATAAGTAAAAACATATTTATAAGGTTTAAAAGATAGCATTGCTGGCTCTTGAAATGAGTTGAATTTGTATACAAGTAAAGTTTATCAAATAAGCTTTGAAAATCGTACTTTTGGAGAATATTTAATGCTTATGATATCGCAAAGCTACTCATTTATCTTTTAAACATACTTTGAGGAAAATCGTAACAAATTTTCTTGCGATGTCAATATCAAATACACTCCTGAAAAATTTTATTCAATTTAGAATATTATATTTGTGGTATGTGTACAGGTTATTTCAAAATTTTAGTGAAGTTTCATGGAACATTTGATTATTAATATTCTTATATATACACTAATAGTCCATCTTACAATCAAATCTTTAATATTGAAGATCAAATGTTACTGAGAGGCTTGTTAATCCTTAGAAGTTGTGCATACACTAATGACACTATATGTACTACATAAATAAGATAATAATTTCTGTCAAAACATTCCAGTAACTTAAAAGTATTCCTGAGATTCAAGCGGAACAAACTTCTAAATAATATACATACACTCAAGAGCTAAAACATTATGACCACCTGTCAATAACGAGTTGGTCCACATTTTGCGTGCAACATAGCTTCAACCCGCCTTGGCATGGATGCCACAAGTCCATGATAGATGGCCATAGACAGATTGTACCAGGTGTTTAAGCAACGGTCACGCAAATCCGAGATATTGCGAATTGGTGGTCTTTGAACTCTGAGCTGCCATCCCATGACATCCCAAATGGGTTCTATCGGATTGAGATCTGGTGAGTTAGGTGGCCAGGACATTAACTGGAATTCAGCATCATGTTCCTGGAACCAATCCAACACAATTTTAGCCTTGCGACACGGGGCGTTGTCCTGTTGGAACATTCCATTTCCAGCTAGAGAAACATAGACCATGTAAGGTTGCAACTGGCCCGCAATGATGTTCAGATACCTTGTAGCATTCATGGTCTTCTCTACCCCAACCACGGGTCTCAGAGACGCCCAAGAGAATCTCTCCCAAACCATAATACCGCCACCACCGGCCTGTGTATGACCTACTTTACATTGGGGCAGCAACTGTTTGCCTGGAAGACGGCATATCCTTAAACGGCCATCGGCTTGATGAATGACAAACCATGTTTCATCTGACCAGGCAGCTCTCTCCCAAAGATCCATGGACCACGGGGAGAGGGGGGGGAGGTTCCTGGGCCCAGCGCAGGCGCAGTTGGCGATGACGCTTGATCAGCAAAGGCACACGAGTGGGACGTTTGCTGGTCAGCCCATATCCAACAGTGTCTGCTGAATAGCATGCCCCGATACTATTCAGATACTAAATACCACTTCCACCTGATCACGCGCCTTACACGTCATCCAGGCGAGTTCATTGCAAAATGTAGTGGTGGTCATAATGTTTTGTCTTTCGAGTGTATACTTTAAACATAGTGCAAATTAGTTAATAGTCCCTAATTTTCAAAATTCTGTTTTAAAAACTTTGAAAAGTATTTTTCTTTGTTTTTAAATTTATTATATATTGAATTATTAATGTATTTGAAGCATATTAATGACGTGTTTCTCTATTTGGAAAAAATTATAAAAAATTCTGATTTTTAAATCGTTGTGAAAATGAAATATGTTAAAGCGATAAAGAGATGAATATTAAATAGTGTACTTTGGTAAATAGATAAAAACTAAACTAGTATTTTACGATTATAGAATTCATTTTTGCTGTAGGTATTTAAATGAGTACAACTTTTTCACATTTTATCTTATACAAATAGTGTGAAATTAATGATACTGATAGTGTATGCATTGGAATTATTTATTTCTACACTTATGAATAGAAGTGTTTTACCGGTTTCTTTTCTATCCCATTCATGCATTTCCCTTATTCAATAGCATGTATTTTGTTTTTCATACATTTTGATTTATTTTTCATCATTCCTATTTTATATCTTGACATATTTGCAATTCTGCATTGGAGTTATAACTTTCTTTATACCCTTATTCAAATGTACCTTACAAATTATTTCATACAATGCATTTCTGAAGTTTTATGAACTTTCCGAAACAATTTTTTTCGAAAGGTGCTAGTTTTATATTCCCTTTCATTTTCCTTCTCGATGCATTTATTTGCTTTTGAAAATTCTTTAGCCTCTCTGGGGAATTTTGAATACCTCTCGTGTGTTTCAATAAGAAAAGATTCCTATTCAGAACAATTAAATGTTATGAATATTACTTGATTTTCCATGAAGAACAATTTTTTAAAAAAATTAGGCTTCCATTCATAGTCAATTTGTAGTAATTTACTGTGAATCAAAGGAATAACAAGTGTTACAATTTTTTTTTCATTTGAAAAGAACTTAAAGCTTATTGAGATTGTATTATTGTGCGCATAACTGCTATAAACACAGGTAAAAAAATAAATTTATTGAGTTGAAGCAAAGTAATTCGAATATCATCAATCCTGCTAATTTTAAATTCCTTGAATTATTCTTTTTGTAAATTAGTCGTTTTTAATTCGTATTGAAAGATAAATATAATGTCAATACCTTGCACATTCTAATTAACCCAATTCTTTATACATATATATATGTCAGGCCTCCAGGCCTGCTGCTAAGTGAAAGCAGACGTTATTTTTAAAATAATTCTGCTATATTTTTCTTCCAGCATAGTTACTCCAGCATGGTGGTCATTTGGCATCCAATCGGATAGAACAACAGACAACATAACAGTAAGGAGTCACCAGTCTCTCTTCTCGATTATGCTCTAACTACGCTAGAGCTCATCCTGCCTTTAAATAGTTTAATTCACCCCACAATCTCCCTACTCGGTAGTAAAGAGTTCGCCCTATTTTTATTATTATTCGATTAATTTTTAAGTTAAACTTTCCATACCTGTGATATATATATATATATATATATATATATATATATATTTATTTATATAATATAAGGCAATATAAAGGCTACTGAGCTTCACATATTTTTGACCTGTATTATCTCGTCGTATTTCCAGTTTTTTTTTTTTTGCTTGATTAGATTTAAAGTACAATTTTTAGTATATTATATATTTGTATGTAATGATCCATGCCTGCGTGGAATTAATTGCAGGCATTTCCTTACTAATTCAAGTTTTATTGTAGCATGATAAAAACCTTTCTAATATGGCTGCCTCTTGACGCCAAAATTATTGAAACGAAGAACATGAAAACAGCGAGGAGATATCAGCTCACATTACTCGTTTATTTTATCTCCTAAACTAAACTGTTCTGCCTTTATAAATAGTCCTACTTAAAGATTTATATAGATTTAACGCCATACATTCTCTTCAAATTTAAAAAAACCTAATTTTTTGTGTTTTTTTTGCACTTTTTTATGGTCATATCATTGGGGAGCTTGCCACCGAAGTTCAGATCTGATAAGCAATTAGTTTTTAATATACTTGAAGTTTTCATAACTTAAGTTTTAATTTCATTTTAAGGATTGTTCCTCTCTTAACAAGATATAATTAGAAATATTTTTGAGCACATCAACTCTTTCAGTGTGAAATGGTAATCCATTTACGGTTTTATATTTAGGAAAAATGACACGTTAAGGTATCCGAACACGTTCGGAGTATTTTTTAACAAAATAGCATGCTAAGCATTATAAATGCTTTTTTAGGACTCAATAGCAATCCATATTACTTTTAACAATCAAATTTAAAATAAATTACATAAATTTTACAAAAATCCTAATTATAAGTAAATTTTTGCAATATTTTTGAAAAACTTCAAAGCAGTTAGAGAAAAAAAAAACATATATTAGTAAAAGTATTACTAAAACAAATTAGATGCATTTATCTAGAAAATGTACTAAAATTTTATTTTTTATTAAATTTGAAAATTTTAGAGTTGATTGAGTAAACATTATAAGAAATAGTACATTTTTATGAGACCATTATTTAAGTAACAAGCATAACTCAAAAGTATTCATACAATAAAAAATATTTTAGTACATTCTCTAGAAAATAACATAAATATCAGGTTCAAAAAGTTTTATAGAAATACAGTCGTAATATTTTGAGTTATCACACTCGCCATGATAGATTTGAACAATTTAAATGCCCACTTCTGGTAGATCGAAACCCACTTCCGGTTTTTCTAACTTTATAAAATTGGTTGCAACTTGGCCTCTAGGTAGTGTAGAAATAAACAAGTTTGTTTTGTAAAGTCAAAAAGATAGTTCTATTCAATAAAATAAAAAACAAAATATCTGTCTTGACTGAATTTGGTCATTTTCAACGTGTTCGGATACCTTAATTCAAATATAAAATTTTGAAGCTTATTCGCATTATACATACATATAACCTTATATCCAAATATATATACAGTCAGACCTCTATTTAACGAAGTCCTAAATCCTCCAAAAGTTCGTTATATGGAAATTCGTTAGACAGAGGCTCATCTCCCAAATTTCTTTATAAACCACATACATTTTTTTTTTAAATTCATGAACACCACATATTAAAAAATTAATTATTCATACTTTTTGTAAATTTATATATATTTATTTTATATATGTTACCTTTAAAAAAAACTCCAAGGAAAGTTTTCTGATTTTTTTTTGATGCTCAAGCATTACATTTTGACCTTTTCAGCTCCTATAATCGTAGTTACCAGTACGGTTGATCACTCTGCAAATGAAAGGAGACTAGTTAAAAGATACGGGGACATGAGGCGATTCCACTGAGGATGGAAGGGGGATATCGAATATGTTTTCAGTGAACTGGAAAACGGGCACTTCTTGAAAGAAACGCACATAATTCTGTTGCTCTCGGCGAGTTAGACTCTTAATTAAACCAGTTCAAGGTTTATGACCACCATAAAATGTGTTAAAATAGAAAAAAAATTGAAAAATATCCTGAAATATATAAGATTTACATCCCTTCTATCCTGTGACCCGGCTAGAGGTGTGGAGGAATTAAATGATCATACGACATGATGAATTTCAAATATTTTATTTATGTATCACTATATTCAACTCAGACACAAACAACACTTAAACAAGATAACTCTAATCAGTAATAGAATGGAAGAGAGAGACGAGATTGTGTTGGGGAGAATGTATTCAGTCATGCAGCTCTACCTTTAATATAACCTTATACAGAGCTTACGTATTTAATGACCGCACTATTAGTTATACTTTCTAAATATGGACTTGTTTCAAGATCAAAGTACCTGAACTCTTGCAGTCTTTTATTTGCTAAGAGTTGGCTTTAACACTTCCCGCTAGTTAATCTAATCACTTTCTTAATGTTCCAATCTTCAGGCTTTTTACTTTGTTTACGTATACATTTCACTGCCAATTTACTTCACTTCTAATTTATTCACAATTCACTAACTCCCAAACTCGCGAATAAAGAATATATATATTAAATTAATTTGCATATCACACTTTTTGCTTTTCGTAGAAGATTGGTTGAAAATACTGGCCCAAAAGAATTCCCAGAGGTTCGCGGAAGGATGCGTATAGTTCCATCACAATATCTTGAAAATAGGTAGGAAAAAAATTGAATCACAAGAAAACTTCGAAATGTTCTGGTTCCAGGAAAAAGTACGCTGCATAGAAAAATTCACAATATAGAGGTTCGTAATAGGAAGGCTCGACTGTATATATATTATATATATATATATATATTATATATATATATATACAGTCACACACACATATATATGTGTGTGTGTGAATATATATAGACGTATGTATATAAGAAAATCAAATTACATCTTTAATTTGGAACTAATAATCAATTATTCATGTTTAATTAAGTAAAAGAATATTTTTGCAAGACTAAATAATAAATGATCATT
>BMAO01022364.1:0-15629 GCA_019973975.1 Trichonephila clavata | reverse complement strand
ATAAAATATTTTTCTGAAAATTTAAATTTTAATATCTTAAAAATATTTTGTGTAGGATCTACTTTCGGCTTTGTAAACTCAATTACCGGTTTACTAATTATGCTATAACTTTGCTTCTAAATATTGTAGAAACAAATTAGAGTGTTTTTGGAATCTTACATATATGGGCTATAAAATAAACTATAAAATAAATTTAGGAAATTTTCACGAAAACGGCGAACTTTGGGTAGTCACATATCTTAAAATCGACATTTATTTGAATGTTTTTATTATCATGGAGTCACCCATGTACACAGTATAGTGGTTAGAGACGCTGACTGCTCAGTCGTAGGGCCTGGGTTTTCAATCCCGCAGAAGGCATGGATGTTTGTAATGTATAGTGCCCCTTTGAGGCTTGTGGGTACTCTAAATAGCCGTCAAGCCATGGGTTCTCTCATGAGGTTGGTGGGAGGCCTCTGACTACCCCCAGGGTGTTCTACCTTTAAATTAAGGTGGAACCAAGCCAAATCGTACGGTCACCTGTATAGTGCTCAAAGCATAAAAGTTCTACGAAAAACAAAGGAAAATTCCCTATTACTTGGTTAAGGGATGACTGGCAAATTTTTTAAAATGTTGAATATTTGTACCCCCCCCCCCATCACGTCATTAGGTACTATAACAACAAATTTCAGAACTTTATGGTAGTTTTTTCACTCCCGCTTTATGACACTACCTTGGCATTAATCAGTCACAAGTCCGGCAAAACACTTAGTTGGTTAGTTAAAAAATTAAGGTTACTTGTTTCAGTCAGGGCTTTGAAAAGATGATGTCACTTAATTTTGACTTTTCGTAAAAAGATGAATGTAACATAAAGCACAGGCAAGTTTCTCAAAATATGGAAACTTAAGTTAAAATTCCATATGGTACAATACTTGTTCTTTCCTAATCATAACAATCATAGACCATTTTTTTTTATTTTCAAAATATCTTCATCTTAAAAACACCTCTTTTGATACATTCTCCATCACATCATTTAGTACTGTAACCATAAATTTCACAATTTTCCAGTGATTTTTTTCCCTAACGTGACCTCACATTAATCACAGTCACAAGAGCAAACAACTTTGCTAGTTTAGATAAAATTAACGTAATTTGAGTCGGTTTATGAAAATGATGTCACCTAAATTTGACTCCTCAGAAAAAGAAAAATATTACTTTCTATATCATACTAATTATTTTAAAAGATGAACCCTTTAGTTCTGATTCCAAAAATGATACAATACTCTTGATACTTTTCTATTCAAATATTTGACAAGTTATTCAATGTAGCGGCAAGGCTGCGTTTCTATTTAAACCTGCGATTGCACTGACCTGTATCGCGCAACGTGTGGCATTACTTGTATATATTTTATGTACATCTATGTTATCTATATTACTTTACTCTAAAATTAAAAAAAAACAATGCTTTAAAATTCTCTCTAAGATGCTAAAATCCTTCTAATTTATTTCAAACTTTCCTAACAATAAAAATGGATCCCAATTTTTTAAAAATTTATATTAAGAGACTTGGAGATGGCGTGTCATCTCATGTGTTGCATCTTCACTTGAGCGAGGCACAAAATTTTGAGGTCAGATGCCAAAAGCCTTTGTGTTACATCGAAAGCGATATAAATTAAAATAAAATTTAACGAAATATTTTATAGTTTCTTGTTGCCAAGACAAAACAACTAAGTGGATTTTGTAAGAAATGCCAATGAAAAATCCTAACAAAATTAAATGTATCGTCACTATAATGAATTTTTAATTCGTATATAGAGAGAAAGAGAAATGAATGTATTTTTTTTATCTACAAACGATTGAAAATTGCAATTTGAAGAAATAACCCCATTGCAACTTCTTCTATCCACAGGATTGTAAAGTATATAATTCAGCGTTTTTATTAAATTAAGCAGCAAAAGGATTCAGGTGGACAATCTTTAGAAAGCCTAAAACGTGCTAATGTTATTAGTTTCCGTTACAATATTACAGTTTAAATGACATCCAGACCTAGAAAAAACAAAACTATGATTCGAATTCATGACTAGAAGGAACGCGATATGGAAAAAAAAGAAACACTTTATTGTGTTAAGTAAAAAAAAATCGTCATTTCTCACTGAGTTCATCCGAGATTAAGAGTTTATTTACGTCCCACCATGAAGCAACACAAGAGCGATTAGTGATGGAAACCACGTAAATTTGACGAGTCAAACGGCGCGGACAACAACTGAGATGCCATTATCCAACTTCCACTTCACGGCAATAGGAAAAAATAGAGCCTCGAGAGATTTAACATGCGTCAGCAGTTTTACGTACGAGTCTTGGTCACTGGGGCTTCAACTCATGACACGCACGGGAAACCAGAAATAGTTTATCCGCTGCAATAATATTATAAGACGCTTTATAGTTCAGCTCGTAGAAATACGTAATTCCAGTCTGGAAAATCTGAATTTAAGTGCCAGCGTAAATTTGGACTAAAGAAACTTACTTGCAAACAAAATACATAAATGTTCATCAGTTAGATATGCAGTGTTACTTCTGAATCATTTAATATATTATATGAGTAAGTTTTAAAAAACATTGCAATTACAAAGAATTTAAAAATAGGGTGCTCAAAACTAGTATGCTACATTTAAATGCTTCGTTTTGACAATTTTTGATAATAAAGAATTTTCTCCGATGTTGTTATATTAATTTTTGTTTGATTCGAGGCACCGGTATTCTTTTTAAAAGAAATATATTCGACTAAGAAAAGGTGCATATTCGGGCTCCATACATCTAAAGGATGTTTAGTACTATGTTTGATGTGTATGAATATTAGAACTGTCTGAACTAGGTCTGACTAATGGTAGAGCTAGGGCTCCAACTCAAGACACAAGTTCCTGACCTTAACCACTAGGCTACCACAATCTTACTTTATTTGCAGTAATAATATTATTAGACGATTGATTTTTTACAGTTACCTGAACTGCAATCTCTAATTCTGGAAAATCTGAATTCGACTGCTGGTTCAAATCTGGAGCAAAGGAGTTTGTCTTTCAAATGAACAACAAAACTTTTTATCACTTAGAAACGTTGGGGTATGCAGTGCTTGCTACTGCTGAAGCACATAATATATCTTTTGACAAACGATGTAACTATATAATATATTAAAAATTGGAATAATAGATATGTTACATTATGGCTTCAAATTATTAATAAATTTTGATAATCAAGAAAACTCTCCTGGGTTGTTATATTAATTTATGTTTAATTCAAAGCAACAGTATCCCTTTTAAGACAAATATATTCGAAGCAGTCAAGTTGCATATTTGGTTCCATATTTCTGTAGGAAGCTAAGTATTATGTTTAATGAATGGGAGGTCTGCCATACCATAAATTCAGTACTTCAGTGAATCTTGATCAAAGTTGTGGGGTATCAGCTTAGGAATTGACATCGGTAGACGATATTCATGTTTCAAAAGTATGATTTCCGTAGTTAAAAACATTTTGGTAGATCTACTGTTGCATTAATAAACCCTTTTAACAGTCATTAATTATTGTTTTTTTTACCGTCCCCAGGGTTTGGTGATCATGAACCATTTAAATTTAAATTGATATCAATTAAAAGGGGTAATATTGCAATTTCTAATCATTTTTGCAAGATTATGAACAATTCAATAAAAAATAATACAGGATGAATTAGAAGCCGAACACAAATGGGAATAAATAAACGCTTTCTAAATGTTTTCAGAACTCCTCCGAGACAAATGCCCATATAATGCATCATTTAGTTCGGATTGGCTACTAATTGTTCAGCTCAAACAATCCCTACTTGTAACGGATTCGTAGAGTGCCTTAACCATATGCAGTAATAAGTATCTTCTAAGGAGTTCCTTCTTCGTAAAAAAAAGAAATTTAGTAATACGTACATATTAATTTGGAGGCTCTATTAAAATCAATCATGCACAAGATTCGAAATCTAATCCTCCGGAATACAGAAATCAGTCCAGCAGACATAAACAACTCAACTCGCTAAGCGAAGTTGGTTCAGTTTGGCTTTGAAGAGTAAGCAAGTGAAATCCTTAATTGTCATGAGAAAAGACTGAACTTGTGTACCCAAACCTGTCCTTTCATATATCAAATCAGTGCCAGCGTATTATAGTAAGAAGTATGCATTAACTGAAATAACGTGCATAAAAATAGTTGGTAAGTATCCATCTGTGCATCTTTTTGCAACCGCAAAGAAATTTCACAAACTCCTTCTAAAGGCGAAATTTTACTCAGGAGATACAGGAGATACATCCCAATGAGACACGTTGAATCTGAATATGCCTAAGGTGTGGATAACGTTTATCCACGATTTAGATAAAGGGATATTTAAATTGCTTATTCAAGTGTGTACAACATTACAGAACTTTAAAATTAACAAAGAGAATCGAAAAGAAATACTTTTAAATTGTAAGAAAGAAATCAAGACTTTTTCTCTGCAATGCTTTTCTGTCGAAAGAATAACTGAAAAGTCTGGAAGATTTTTAAAGGGAAGTAACCAAGATTAGTGTCTGCGCCAAAGAAGAACTTAAAATTCTTAAAGAAAAGAATATATACTTCATGTTTGGCAGAAAGTTTGAAAAAATATTTTTAAATAAATTTCACAAGAAACTGACCAAATGAAATTGAATTAAAAACTTTTCATTGTAATATTTTTCAGTTTAAACTACTTGCAATAAGTAAATATCAGTTTAGTATCAAAAATAAAAACTTATCCAAAAAGTGTAAGAAAGTCGAGAAAATTGAAGAGGAAGAATATTTCGAGAGTTCGGAATTATTTCCTTTTGTACCTACAAATGCATCTGAATATCTTCAAATTGAAATCCACATCCAATTGAAAATGATGTAATATTGTGATGTCCTACACAGAACCTTCATACAGTCTGATGATGAAAGACAACTTTATAGAAACTCAAGCAAATGGTACAATGGTACTTGATCCGTTTTTATTGCAGCAAGATGATTTTGACGTTCATGAATACAATTTGAATTTACAGTGTGTTGATCTTGATGGTGTTGTTACAGAGTTGAAGGAAAAGTCTACAGAAGAAATATTACATCTGGAATCCGCAGCTGTAAGGAATATTGATACTAAATCTGAAATATTACTTGACAATGTTTCCTTTAATGATGATTTCCTTTCAGAAAATATCGATTGTCAACTCGGATCCATTACCTTTATTAGAATTAGAATTACACGATTCGGAAGACAAAACAACTTTGCCCAAAGAAACATCAGAGAATACGATTATTGCCAGGGAGATAGAAAGTAAATACGAAAGCATTGAATCAGAAAATAAACAATTAAAGTCCAACGCTAGTATCGCAGGTTTGAAAAACTCGCACTCTGGCATCATCACTGGAATAGTTGCTGAAGAACATAATTTTTCTACAGACGCATATTGGTCTAGCTTGGAAAAAGAATGTCATTGCCCTATTTGTTTCAAACAATTTAATTCTAAAAATTCTGCACAAAAATGCATACATTCTAGTGAGGAACATTTCCAGTATAGAATTCTTGAAAAGAATGTTTCTCAAGTGGGATACCTCTTGGACAGCAAGCCTATACATTCAAAAGGGAAGACTTTCCAGTGTTGGTATGTGAGCACAAATTTCTTGATAAATCAGGTCTTAAGAGATATCCATAAGAGAAAAACCATTCCACTGTGATATATGTGATAAAAAGTTTTTTGATGTAGGGAATCTTACTAGACATAGGCGCACACATACTCGAGAAAAACCATTCCAGTGTGATGTATGTGAAAAAAAGTTTTCTGATCAAGGAAATCTTACTACACATATGCGCACGCATACTGGAGAAAAACCATTCCAGTGTGATGTATGTGAAAAAAAGTTTTCTGATCAAGGAAATCTTACTACACATATGCGCACGCATACTGGAGAAAAACCTTTCCACTGTGATATATGTAAAAAAATGTTTTCTGATCCAGGAAATCTTACTAGACATACTCTCACTCATACTAAAGGAAAACCCTTCCAGTGTATATGTGTATGTGTGATGTATGTAAGAAGAATTTTTCTCTAAAAATATATCTTACTAAGCATATGCGTACGCATACTGGAAAAAAAGGCCTCCCAGTTTTAAGATGAAGTTTACACGATCAGAAACTCTTAATAAACATATGCAGACACATACTAAACAGAAAATATTGTAGAGTCGTCGCTTCTGTAAGAAGTTTTAAGTACAATTGCTTTAATTAAATACTTATATACACAACCGCTGGGGAAAGAAAACGCCTTTAGTGTAATAAACGTACAGAGAATTTTTCCCTATCAGAAGGTCTACATAACGTAAGTAAACACGTATTCAAAATAAATCTTTCTAGTTTGAATAATTCTGAAATGTTTCTGATACAGATATATTTTTGAACGTAATTGAACACTTACGAAAAAAAGACCTTAAACTGAGGTGTGTCATTAAATGTTTTTTAAACATATGTATAGAGTATAGAATTTTTTATGAGTATCATCATAAGTATTTAATAAACAAGCATAAGTATTTACACAGATATTTGAAGTTTCTTTCATGAAAAGAATTTTATGATTTGCTTATACTTACTTGAGTCTGATTAAAGCGAGAAAAGTTCAAACTCCCCAAATCGATATTATGACATCTCTATAATTAGAAAATATGTATATAAGCAAGTCTGTAGTATTTAACGATTTTTACTTCATAATATTGTTGAATTTTCATTTAAAATTGGAAAGGAAGATATGGATAATCTTTCGCTTAAAAGGAAGTTTTCGTGTGTATGAACAACATACTCCACACAAATTTATTTTCAACTTTCTTTTGGAACACTAATCCCTGATCCTGGGAGCAACACATAGTCTGCCCATAAAAGAGTACGTGATTGATAGAATAATTATTCTTTATGGGAAATAATTTAGCAAAGGAATTTAGATGAATAATATAATCTTCTAAATATCTGATTCAAATGCGAACTGTTTTTAAATTTTTTAATGCAATTGTTTTTTTTTTTTAGTTTTGCAAACATTTTTTTATGACTAAAATTTCTGTAAATGATTACTTTTGCATTTTGTGGGGTCTTCGTATTTTGCCCCTTCAGTTACTCTCTTTTCTTTGTGCGTGATGTTTTGTTGATATATTTCTTAATTTAAAAAAAAAATGCTATATTTCAAATATTGTATTTCATATTGTATTCTTTACATATCGATATGTATAATAAATGTTTACTCTTAAGCTGTGTATGTAGTTTTTAGGTATTCAAAGTTTTTGAGAATTGTTTATTTAAATATTGAAAATAAGTATTAAACATTGAAATATATATTTTTTAAATTTCTATACTGCAGAGTTTTGAATCAGACAAATCAATAGCACTTCCTGCAGTTTACATATGGTTCAATTAGTATGGAGATAAAATTTAATCGAGATATTTAATATTTTTAGAAATGAATGATTTAAAACTCATGTATGTGTAAATATATATACATACACACATAAGGATAACACCGATTACATGCACATAAGGGAGGTTAAACCTGGTACAGTTATTTTAGTTTCATTACTAGAAATAAATTTGTTTTAAAATCATTACAAAACTTCGTTTTATGGATTCACTGAAAATACTGGTGATTTTTCACCTTTGTCAGAAGTAATAGAATTATTCTATAATTACGTCTGACTACGCGCCGTTAAGTGATTTTTCAGCTCTTCGCAATGAGTAATCTGAATTTGACTGTTAATTTAAATTTGTGCTGAGGAAACTGCCAAAAAAGGGAACAATAAAAGTTTTATCATTTAGAATATCTATGGAACGCAATACTTCTTTAGAAACACATAATATAGTGTATCTTTTGACAAACCTGCAACCATAAGGATAATAAAAATTGAATGCATCTTATATGCTACTAAATGCTTCCTTTTTCGATAACTTTTAATTAACAAATCTAAATTCTAATCTATTGTTATATTAATGTTTTTTTGATTCAAGGTATCGGTGACTTTTTTTAAATGAACAATATACTCTAACTAGATACGTTTCATATTTGGATTTCATACATCGAAAAACAGAGCTTAGAGGTATCTGTCGCATGGAATTTCTTAAGTTTGTTGAAGAAAATAAAATGGAGTGCCAGTTGAGGGATCAACGGCGTGCTGTGTTAATCAATTTTGTTAATTCTACAGAGGTATAAATAATCCTTGATAGAAATCATTAATCATTCTATTATTCAGCGTTACCAAAGGTAAGGAGGGATAGACAATTTAACTTGAAATTGAAGTCAAATGTTGAAGTTAATATTGCAATTAGTTATCAGTTTTCCAAGTTGATGAGTAATTCCGTAAGTATTTTTTCTGAAAGAAGTTTAAGTCGAACACAAAATAAAAAGACATAAATTCTCTTCGATTGATCCAAATTCCACCAAAGGCCATATTAGCTTAGTATAGTTAGTCTTCAACTCTTGGAAGACGTGTTATGGATTCGAGACCCAGTGCGACTAAAGTTAAGTGCTGTTGAGTTGCTGATACATGTTAAATTTGTCAAAGATTTGTCATCCTGTCAACCCTGTGTAGTAATTCGAAGAAGGATTCTACCTCAGGTACCATCCTCATCATTTGACCTTAGTTCAAAATTACGTAGTCAGTCGCATATAACCCTCATATTATTTAGATTGGGAAGTTAATAAACACTTATTCCCTCAAAATTCCCCCGAGACAAAAACCCATATCTTTTATCTTTTCATTCAGGCTGAATAATAAATAGTGCAGCTAAAAAAGTGTTGTCTGTAGATGATTTGTAAGGCATCTTATCAACGTGCTGTAGTTGCCCTTCGTTCGGGAGCTTGTCCTTTGATATCAAGAAGAGATCTTATATATCTTTATATATATAAATCTCGCGTCACAATGTTTGTCCTCAATGGACTCCTGAACCACTTAACCGATTATAATAAAATTTGCACACCATGTGCAGTTCGATCCAACTTGAGAGATAGGATGGTTTTCATTTCAATTTATCACGCCATAATTTTTTTATAGCCGGAAATGTGAAGAATCCTGAAAAAACGTTGCCAGATTCCCGTAAGGGATGCTCATTCGGTTCTCTCGACGTTATTCTGAATTTCGTCAAGGTCATTCACGTTGCGTTAGCTTTGTGTTTGGAAGATGGGAAAAGTTGAGGTAGTTTTGAGTCTCGCTGCGTAGAAAAAGGGGAATTCCCTCATATAACCCATCACAACCGATGGTTTTTTTTTATTCTTAAAGATTGATTTATTGAAGAACAGTAGAATATAAGAAAAAAAATATCATAAAAATTATAAGGAAATATTTTTAAATATATTTTTATCACATAGTATGATTTTCTTTTTGAATTTCATACTGTGAAATGAATCAATATCGTTGCGTTTAAATAAAAATTATTTTTAAAACTTTTAATATCAGTGATTTAAAAAATAAAAACCCAAAAACTTTTTGAACAAACTTTAATAAAACACTCAAAATACTTAATAATTAATAATTTTTCCCGTGTGTCGAACATTTCAAAAAATCCTCACAAGACCCCCAAGGGTGTTGCGGGGGCGGGGGGTTTAAGGGGCGTTATAAATTTTTATTTTTAAGTTATTAGACGTACAGTCTTGAAACTTAGTAAGCATATTCTTCTCATAGGGTAGAGATACGCTAAAAATGGGTTTCGTGAAAATTGCCCCCAAGTGGCGTTGAGGGGACTTAAGGGCGTTATAGATAATTATTTCCATTTTTAAACTATTAGACGCACAGTCTTTATAGAGTAGAGATCAGCTATAAGAAGGTTTTGTGAAAACAGATCTCTAAGTGGCGTTGCAGGGGAATAAATGGCGTAAGAGATAAATATTTTCGTTCTTAAACTATTTGACCTACCTGCTTGAAAATTGGTAGGAATGTTTCTTTCATGGAGTAAATATCCGCTACAAAACGGGTTTGGAGAAAATTGACCCCCAAGGGGTGTTGCGGGGGGTTAAGGGCAGATATAAATAATTATTTCTTCTTTTAAACTATTAGACTCATAGTCTTGAAATTTGGTTAGCAGATTCCTCTCATAGGATAGAAATACACTGCAAAATTTGTTTTGTGAAAATCGACCCCTAGGTGGTGTTGCGAGGGTTCAAGGGCGTTATTGATAATTTTTTTGCATTTTTTAATAACAGTCTTCAAATTTTGCTAAGCAGATTCCTTTCATAGAGTGCAATTCCCCTACAAAATGGGTTTTGTGAAAACAGACCCAGAAGTGGCGTTGCGGGGGCTCAAGTGGCGTTATAGACAATTATCCCCATTTTTAAACTGTTCGACGTACAGTCTTGAAATTTGATAAGCATATTCCTTTCGTAAAGTAGAGAACCGCTACAAAATGGGTTTCGCGAATATCAACTACTAAGTTTAATTTCGGGAGATTAAGAGGCGTAATCGATAAATATTTCCATTTTTAAACTACTTGATCATCCTGCTTGAAAATTGGTAGGTATGTTCCTTTCATGAAATGGAGTTCCTCTAACAAAGAGTAAAATGAAAATTGACCCCCAAAGATGTTTGCGCGGGTCAAGAGGAGTTACAGAAAAAAATTCCTGTTTTTAATTGTTAGACCCATATACTTGAAATTTGTTAAGCATGTTTCTTTTGTTGAATAGGGATCCACTAAGAATAAATTTTAATCAAATCAAGTTCTGGGGGTTGCAGGGGTTACTGGGACGTATTGACAAAAAAATTACTTTTTTCGAGCTACAAGGACTATAATAATGAAATTTGGTTTGCGTTTTTCTTTTGTTGAATTGAAATCCGCTAAGAGCGGTAATTTTGGAAAACGGCTCTCAACGGGATTACGGGGATATTGATAGTAAAACTTTTGCTTTTTTCTGTTAGATTTAGACTTGAAATTTGGCTTGCATGTTCAATTTACGGAGTAGAGATCCACCGAAAATTGGTTTTGTGGGAATCCATTTGGTTTTGAGTTACAAAAGAGCAAACATCATTCTATGCTTCAATTTTAGAGATTTTTAGAAAATACAAATTAGATGAGTTCTGCCCTTTTTTTTTATCAACAGGTGACAGTTACAGGTATAAGTATATTTTTCAATTCAATCGAATTCTTAATGCTAGGACTTAGATATCAATAATTTATACATATATATAAGCAGTAAAAATTTATAAAACATCATGAAATACCCAGCGAAGCGGGCGGGTAACAGCTAGTATATAATATATATATAAACAGTATATATATATATTTATATATATTATATATATATATTTATATGTATATATATATTTATATATATATATATATTTCTGTTTTTAATAAGCCTCATGAAATATTTAAACGCTTGACTGCATCAGAAGGAAGCTTGCAAATCCATTCTGTTGTGTTTATTTTAATACACGTTTTTTGAAAACACTTATCTAAATCGATGATATTTGTTGTTTTATACTGATAGTATTTGATTAATGAATACTCAGAAAGTCCTTTGGGCAAACGCCCCAAGAAAAGAAGATTTAGAGGTAAGAAAAAAAATACATTAAAGCATTCACATGTTACATAAATGAAAGATACAGGTAAGTGCAGAAATGAAAGATGCTTCTTGTCAAATACACTCAGGAATTCAGGCTTGATTAAACTCAAATCTTGTAAAGGTAAGTGAAAACTTCAAAGGATATCGTTTTTTTAATTTTATTTCAAACTTTAGCTCTATTTTGTCAGTGTCATGGTATATAAAATGTCATAAACTATTAACAATTAATGAAAAATCAACTCGTGGTTTATGTTTGAATTTTGAAATATATTGTAAAAACTGTGGAAGTGTTTGTACTTTTCAAGCTGTGAAAACACTGGGAATAAAAATAATGCTCCAGAAATTGACTAAAGACCTGTTTTAGCAATGAGATGCATAGGCCAAGGTTTAGAGTCATTAAAAATCTTTTGTGCTGTGATGAGTCTTCCTAATCCTGTTGAACAAAAATCATATGATGTTATTAATACTAAACTTTGACTTATTACGAAGGAATAGGCTGAAGAAAGCATGAAAAGGGCAGCTGTCAAAGAAATTTCTTCGTCACCTGATAACTTTTTAACGGTAAGTGGTGATATGGAACCTCGAAGACCAGATAACATTCATCGTTGATTGGAGTATGTACTCTAATAGAGGCCAAAACAAGTAAGGTTTTGGATCTCGAAGTGTTGCCTCATTTGTAAAGGATGCGACAGTTATAAGGGTAAAGATTGGTATGAAGTACAAAAAATGGCAAAGAGCACATAAGACTTCATGCGAAAATATCATTCTGGCTCTGCTGGTAAGTTGGAGGTTGATGGGATGATCAGAAAAGCTTCACAACCTGAAATATTCCTACTATATAGGAGATGGCGACACAAAAACATTCAATGCCCTTTCTGAAAACAAGCCATAGGTGATGGCCATCTTATTCAGAAAATACAATTTGTGTGTGTGTGTAGGCCATGTGCAAAAGAGAATGGGTACAAGACTTAGGTAGCTTAAATTAGTATATGGTAAAAATAAATTATCTGATGGTAAAACTATAGGCGGTAAAGGTAGGTTAACTGATAGTTTAATTGATAAGCTTGCGCATTACTATGGTAATGCTATTCGATGCAATTCTACTAGTGTAGAAGAAATGCGGAAAGCCATTTGGGTTGTTTGGGGTCATTCTTGCAGCACCGATGATGAACCGATGCACTGGTTTTGTCCTACAAACCCAAATACATGGTGCAAGTATAATGCTGCAATTAATAATAATTTACAAAATTATAAACACAAACCCTCAGTTGCTAAAGCTGTTCGTAATGTAATTAAGCCTGTATTTGCAGACTTATCTCATCTGGCACTCCTGAAGAAATGTTTAGGAGGTAAGACACAGAATCCTAATGAAAGTTTAAATTCATAAATCTGGAAGTTTTGTCCTAAGACGATTGGTTCTAGCCTTCAGATTGCAGAAATTGCTGCAAATCTAGCAGCCAGCATTTTTAATGATGGAAATCAAATACTTATTACTATTTTAGAGAAATTTGGCTTAAAAATTAATAAAAATGTTTGTGTGTCCCTGGCTGAACGTGACAATCATCGAATCTTTATTTCAAGAAAGAGGAGCTTAGCATCATTGTTTGAAGCTCGCAGAGCCAAAAAAATTAAAAAGAGTAAAGAAATTGAGCTGTTTGAGCAACAGGAAGGAATATTGTATGATCCTGGAGCATTTTAGCAAGTAAGTTTTAAAATTTACTATCTCAAATTAAATTTAAAACTTTAAAGCCTTTTTTCTCAGTTTGTGTTTTTTTTCACGTACGCGCATTGCGTTTCAAAAACTATCATACTTTGATGCATAAAACTTTACTGAATTATAAACTCTATCATAATCTTTAAATCCTAGCTATTTATAGTATTACATATTTGTAATTTTTTGAAAAATTTCAAAAAAATTAATTTTTTAAAAAAAAATTTTAAAAATTTAATTTTTTATTTTTAAAAACATTATTTTTTTATTCTATTTATATAAATCCGCTACCATGTAATAAGGATATATTTGACTTTATAAATCAACTTATTGCTAGTAATTAGAATTATTATTGCAGAAAATATCATGCGCGTCGTAAAACTTACTATTTGCTTCTTACTAAAAATTTCTTATTTTTATGTGCTTATTATTTTTAAAATTATGATTATATTTTAGACATTTATTCCTTTATACAAAATGTGTAACAGAATCAAATTATTTCATTTTAACCTCAAAGAATTATTTCTAGTCGAAAATTGTTCATATTTTGTGTGCTCTCGAAACATTTTTAACACCCCTGAGACCCTTAATATATATATATATATATATATATATATATATATATATATATATACATATATTAACTCATTATTTTAATCCTGTATTCTTTTATTTCTGTAGTGTGGCTCTGAAAAAGCAACAAAGACTGTTTCCTACTAAATATTGGTGAATTTATAACACTTTATTATATTTTAATTAAAATATATCTTCCATTACTTATGCCACTAAAGGACGCTTTGAGTATTGTTGGCGCCTTCGAACTTAATTGGCAACTTCAGGGTTGCCAGAAAAAACTTATGTAACGCGCCATTTGAATTATGAAAAAAAAAAAAACGCCGATCAATGGATCGAATGAACGGATGATGCTTTGGGCAGTGCGTTTAAAGCGATATTTCTTCTAAACCATGTAAATAGTGTTAATGTTGGTGTGTGTGAGTGTAGTGCTGTCAATGTAATGTTTAGTCATCAATAAACTTATTCGTATACCAAGGGCTCTTCATTACTAGACAGAACATTAAATTCAAAACTACAGTTCTCTTGCTCTCCATTGAATTCTCGATGAAATAAGTATGTATATACATTCTTCTCATCCGGAAGACATTCACAGACATAAAAACATTTAGTAGGTATTCTGCCCAGTATAATAAGCATATTATTACTAAGAAAACTATAACCCGAAAACATCTGCGTACATAAATTGCACTGGAAAAATTTCTCTCAAGTTTGACATGACCATATGTCTTTTAAAATAATATGTCTGAAATTTTCTTTTTCACATACATTACGCTTCTTAACCAGTATGAATAAGTATATTCTGAGCAAGGGTTTGGGCAGTTGAAAGCCTTTCTTTACGCACATTGTATTGGAAATATTTCTCTCCAGCATGACTCTACATATGATCATTAATATTTAATAATTTTGAAAAACTTTTCCCAATACATCACACTGCCGCCCATCCGGTATAGTGGTCAGTGAAGCTGAATGCGGTGCCGCAGGGACTGGGTTCGAATCCCGGAGAAGGCATGGATGTTTGTGTTGTAATCCTTTCTCTTCTGTCTGTCTGTGTTGTTTACCCCCGTGTTATACGTTCGGTGGTGCACGGGGTTTATAAATGTTTTAAAAAAATACATCACACTGGAAAGGTTTTTGTCCAGTATGTCTCTCCACAAGATAAGAAATATTTGATGGTTGTGAAAAGCGTTTTTCACTCATAGTACATCGGAAAAATTTCTCTGTAGTGTGTGCGCGCATATGCAAAACCAGACTGTGTGTAGATGAAACCTTGTTCACACAAGCACCACACTTAACTTTTGTGCGATTATTTGCTTTTACTATGAATGATCTCCTTGTTGATAAACCACCTGTTGGCACATACCATTCTGGAGAATTTCATCACCATTTTTTATACATTTATGGCTCGAAAGAGAATATTTTCTATTACGATTTTTAAAACAGTTTTCGCACAAAATCTTGTCAAATCTAAGTTTATCTTTTTGAGAAAGAAAATTATTCTTTTAGTAAATGTAGCAAAGAGAAGGTCACATGATGAAATATTCAAATCCGAGTTAATGGAATCAACTTTTAAAAAATCATTTTTTAATTCTACGTTTCATATTAGATTCCCTATTCCTACCACATTTCGCTTTGAAGTATTTATTTCGAACAACAGATATGTCAGGGGACAATCGAATAAATAAAATCCATTGTTTTGTGTATAGTAATATTGTCATTGGTATTCCCGTGTTTAAGGTACTTGGTATTCTTTCAATTCGTTTGCTATTGCTTCGACTTC
>BMAO01022363.1:0-55026 GCA_019973975.1 Trichonephila clavata | reverse complement strand
AGAATGAGCTGTTAGTGCATCACTGCTTTCAGTTGGTAGGTTCTGTAATAAATCCAAAGATTTTGAAAACTGAGCTTCTTTTTTTCCAGACATTCTAAGAAGGAAAATTTATAGCACCTTAAAAACGTTCTATTAATGCAAAATCTCAGTTACACACAAAGAAATTAAAAGAATAATTTCTCAATGAGGAATAGAGATTTCATGTAATTGTGTGGCAGAAAAGCTATCTTAGTTTCAAATTTTTTGAAAACGTTAAAGAAACAATAAGATAGCAAAGTAAGAAAAACTAAAAAGAAAACACATTTCTATTACCCTTTAGTAATTTCGCTACAACACAAGAATAAACATAAGTAAACTACACGGCTGAAAAGCAAGTACGAAGTACTTATCTAACACCTAGTGTACAGGCGGTACTTATCCTCACTTAATCACATCCTATACTTAAGTTAGGATGTCCTCAAAGTTATTCAACTATAAAATCAGTTACATACATTGTTCACTTAAAATAAATAGCCAAATCCTTCTCTAAGGTTTTAACTAATATAAAAGAAACAAGTCACTTACCTTCTAAATTTAACTACTTTTGCGGGGGGAAATGACGATCTTGGAAATCCGATCAAAATGGCTGCCGAAAACGGAATTTAGTGTTAAAACTATTCGAATTTCAGGATAAAATACTCATCATAGAACCTGTGTTGCCATTTATCCTAGAAGAGTTGAATTAAAAGAGTGTTTCTGCGAATTACTGCCAGAATATTCGTAAAAATGGTTATTCTGAGTTACTTTAAAGTGGGTGGTACTTATAAGTACCGTCAGAAAGTAAAGGGTTAAATCTGTAATTTTGACAGTTAACATTTCTTATGCCTTAACCTTTCAATTTAGTCAATTTTCATTTATCTACGCTATAACTCTCTTTTAGTTTAATGAATTCTTTATTTTAAGAGATGTTAATTAGTCCATAGCATTTATAGCGTAGAATAAAATTAACTGTAAACACAGAATAAGTATTAGTGTATTTAATACAAAACATATTGTTACGTAGATGGGGGTTCGAGGATTTTATGCAAAATCAGTCGTAAATAACAAGGCAATTCTTTAAGAGCGATGAGTATTTATTGTCGAAAATCAATCCTTGAAATACAGGATTCAGCAGCGAAATTCACAGAATAAATAACAGAAGGATTTTACACCTTCAACAGCACTCAGACACAATAAACAGTGTCTAAAATACACGTATGTAAATGACTATTCACAAGCACAGCCGAGCTGATCGCTAATCAAAACAATGCTCACTACTCGCTGGTTGAAATCAGACTGTTGCGGCGTGTCTCTCTGTATTTATAGCAGAGGCCGAAAATACTAGAAAGATGCGCTCGTGCCACAGATCGTGAAATTAGTGTATTTCTCTACTAATTTCTAGAAGAATCCAAAGGGTCCCGAACTCGCCAATATTTCGTCAAGTTCTCATTGAATCGCCATTATAACGTAAGGGACGGCGTTGCTTGTGAATATTACAATTTTATCATGAAATAAATATAGCATAGAGTAATATAAAATATTTGTATAGCACATCCAAATACAAATTATTTACATTATTTATACAAAATTCGTAACAATATACTTACTGAAATTTATTAATTGAATAAAGTAAACTGTATCTAATTTCAAGCACCAAAATTAATTTGACAATAAGTAAATCTATTTAATATTATGATTAGTGCTCAAGCACTAAAAAAAATTCGTCCATGTGGGATTCGCAAATGGGGGAAATTAAAATGTATTTTTCTTTTGTAAAGTCAAACCATATATAAAACATTCGGAATGTTTTATGTTGTGATTTCACTGCAAGTTTACATAAATACATTATTTCACGATGTATTTCTATTAGTATTTCCACATTTTTTACATCCAGAAAAAAATCGAAAAAAAAAAATATAGACATTTACAATCTCTAGCAAAATGTCTACTTCCAAAATTTTGGCACAATGCTTATCCATTCTACATGACAATGGCGCTCACTTGTCTAGCTGTATTTGACAGCTGTGAAAGTCCCCACCACAATTCGGAAGCTGTCAGGCTGAGTAGTTTCGACATTTACACTGAAAACTGTCTGTTTCCTTTGAATAATATCTGTAAATATTACGCACACGACTATCAACGACAAATATTTGTTGCTTAAATAATGTGCCTTTCTATTAAATCTGATTCCCTAGAAATAAAACTAGTCTTGACATGTTTTTTTGGATTTCTGAATTCAATATTTGTATATCAGTTTTCATTTGTGTCATTACTATCATATATTCTTGCGTATAACGCGCATTTTTAACACTGAAAAGAAGATCGAATTTTATGGTGTGCGTTATAGGCTGGACATAAAAATAAACCGTATAAATATTATATTTCTATATAATTCTGAATACTGTTTATTTAAAAGATATATGACATCTTATAATATTTCGTTATAGGATAACACATGGAAAGTTCGTTTTATTCGTCTTTCATTGTATATTCAGGCAGATCATCGAATTCGACTTCATATTCACTGTCACTGTTACTCTGTTCCAAAAATAAATAATCATTTTCCTGTTATCTAGATTATTAAACATATTAAATATTTTAAATTAATTTAGAATTGTAATAGATTTATTGCATTCCATGTTATTATGCTCTTACATATTATTAATAGACGCATTTGACCTTCTTTTGTAATTTTTTTTATCCCCTTAAATATTCACTTATATTCTAACACGTCTGTTTTATCACTCCAGTGCTTTAGTTAAGTATATCGTTGTTCAAAAGCCTGGTATAATACTTCGAACAAATTACTTTAAAAAATAAGAGCATTGTACATGTTCATTTCAGGTTTATTGGAGGAAAAAACCGGTGCACGTTGTACGCGCGGCGAATATACCTAAAAAATTTCTCAAATATGGTTGGATAGTATAGCCAGAAAACATGGTATATGCTTTTATATAGCTGCTTTGGATCGATGTGTAGTCGAATATTATGCTTATGATAGGATTAAGAGAAACAAGGTGAATTAAACTAATAACTTCTACATTTTGTGAGTGAAAAATCTTTCTATTTCCTGTTTTATATTACATCTTTCGATTAGATAATTTCTATTATCTGCACATTTTGTGATAATCATTTTTTTCCACCCAATAATGACCAAACTCACTCACCAATAGTTTAAATAATGGGTCTGGCAATTTCGATAACTGGAATTTATTATTATAAGCAAAGGGATCCTGACACAACACTCGCTAACTAAAGCTAACACTCTTACATCTAGCCTAACAACTATGTATATGTTATAAATTTGAGCTACAGTAAAATGACTATATCAACACTCCAGAGTTTTATCAGCATAATGTCCATAACTAAGCCATACCAAAGTCGAGATTTGATGCAGGACAATTCGACGCTAAGTATTACCTGTGTGCTATTGATATTTATTTCAATTCTGTAATGACACATCTTTCATCACGAGCTTGATATTATAATTCTTGGTCACTGCCAAATCTTCGTTTGGCAATAGCCTAGTAGTCAACGTAACGGACTAGTTCCTAGTGTGTCATGAGTTCATGCCTAGTACCGCTGAAAACCCGTCGTGCAAAGGGGGCCGATGCACGTTAAATACGTCGAAGCTCAAGCGTCCTCCCGTTGGTGTGGAAACTAGGAGAGGGAAGGCTAGCTCAGGTGTCGTCCTCATCAGTTGACCATTGTTCAAAATAACGAGATACGTCGTCAAAAGCCCTCGTGCTGAATAGTGCGATGTTAATATTCAAAAGAGGGGCTACGCATTCATATTTGTGCTTTCTGCTATTTCCCTGCTTCGGTCGAAACAAAAAAAAAATCGTTTTATGCTTAAATGAACAAACCGGGACACTGAGATTAACGTGAATACAGATTGAGAAAAGGTTCATTGCTTTTCACCAATTATGTAAATTAAAAAGGAAATCGGTGGAAGGATTGCTTGGCAAACCAACCTAATATAAAAATTGTGATAAAAAAATTCTTTCTCTTTTTATTTGTAGTCGATGAAGTAAGTACGGTTCAACGCAACGATTCTAAGAAAAGGTCTGTCAATTCCCCATTCTAGCTTTCAAAAGTAAAAATTTTATAGTCATTAATTTTGTCCATAAATTACTTCAAATTATCTATGTTATTGAGATTACTTAATTCGGTTACTAGGTTTTTTTTATTGAGTTATGTATTTTGTAAATTATATTTTTTGTATAAATTATATTTTGTCTTTTCTATTTTTTTCCTTTTCATTTTCCTAATTTTGGCCTTCAAACGACTTTTTTAATCTTTTTATTTTTATCTCCAATATATTTTTTTTTATTTTTAAACTAACATTTCAATAAAATTTCATCATAGTTAATCGTCATTCAAATGTGGGAAATATTCATGTAATTAACGCGAGAAGGCTCTTTCACAGTGAATATTATATTATCCTGGAACAATCTAATAATTACAGAAAACTTAATTAACGACGCAATTAACACTCATAAAATCCACAACAGCACTAATTCAAGATTCACACAGCAATACAAAATCGTGATCGCAATATCGCATGAAGTAAATGAAACACATAGTCAATTTCAATCTTCAACTCACCTTTGCTTTTATGCAACGCTTTTATACAGGTAGGAGAATCGTGGCCACGGTAGCCTAGCGGTCAAGGTAACGGACTCGCGGCAGGCGTGTCAAGAGTTTGAGTCTTGTACAACTTAAAACTTGCCGTGAAGAAAGAACCAATGCATGTTAAATATTACGAGGCTCAAACATCTTCCTGCTGATGGGGTGTTGAAGTTAGAAGAGGGGAGTCCCAGCTCAAATGTCACACTCATAACTTGATAATGGTTGAAAATTTCGAGGTCCATCACTTAAATCCTCGTGCAGCTAAAAAAGTGCGCCTTAATATTAACTCATTCAATCATTTAGATTGGAGAATCCTATGCAATGGCTTCTGGAACTTTTCCAGAGAGCGAATAGTCATATTGCACATTTCTACATTTATGATACATCTATTTTATTGCAGAATTCTTCAACAATCCCTCCTATTAATTAATTATTATTCAAAGTATAATCTCCTTTGACCGAAAACAATCTTTGAAGGTAATTTATGCGTGTGCGTCTTTCGAAAGTGAATTTAGTACAAGCAAGTATCAGATGCTTGACATCCTGGACTGTGTCACTGAAGCAAGAACACTGGTCAGTAGGCGACAAATTGAAGCGTTTCAAACAGGATTTAAAGTGCCCATGCTATAATTAAGTGCGATGTAAGTTTTACATCTAGGTTATTTCCATATATTGAAAAGTTAGTTAAACTTTTAAAAAGTGAATTCGTTATTATCTTAATAAATCAAACTAAAAAAACCCATGGACTTAAATTATGTGTGTGTAACCATAATGTTTTGAATTAAATTGGGAAAATTTCCTTTTCTCCTAAATTATTCCTAGACCATGCTGTCGATGGAATAACAGACATTTTTAAATATATGTTCTAAATATTCGAGTATATACAAAAACAAAAGTCTTTATTTTATGCAGCGTTAAATGAATCTATTTCTACGTGTACTTCCTAATGAGTTTTTTAAGAAAATAAATAAATACGGCTTTAATCTTTTTTTATAATTCATTGCAATGCAGTCTCTTTCCTTAATTTAAATGAAAACATTACTTAATTTGGATTATTTATGGAATGAAATGAGATATTAATAAATTGCATGCGGCTAATTTAATCCACTGCATTAAAAACTGCTACTTATTATTAAACTTATCAACATTTTTCGACACTTTAAGGAACCGATAATAAAAAATTAAGGTGTTCTTTGTTTAACTCTGTAGTATACATTTAAATCTTTCTGTAATAATGCGCAGATTTAAAAACCCTGAGGATACTTCTAAATGTATCGATTTTTTTCCGGACAAAGTTATATTTGATTTTAAATTAGTTTGATGAAGGCATTTAGTGATCACACATCCAGCTCACTGCTCATTTCAATTTTTCACCTCATTAAGTTACAATTGTCTTAATTTAAATTCCTTTCGAACATTTATGTAACTTGCTTACATTTCTTCAGGGCTAAATGTAACAGGATCTTTGTTTATTCTTAAATTTTTCGTGGGTTTATCTTTGTGAAAAGGTTTTAGTAATTAAATACGACAAAATAGAAAACTCAAAAGCAATGATTAAGCTAGGTTTTAATGAAATAACAGAATGTATGTTGAAATGCTTAGATCCGAAAATTGCAAAATTTGATTGCCAAGATTATTCCGTTAAAAGATTGTATTGAGATTTTTGAAAACAAATTAGCTGAAATTATAGGACAATCTATTTGAAATCATCATTTGATTCACATATACAACGCCTTTTTTAATAAGCATGTTCTGGTATATGAAACATATTTTCTTAGAATTGTATTTATATAGGAAAAACAATACTTTAATTTACTTTTTAATGTAATGGGAAGTATATTACTCTTCTGAAATTCAACCTCAAAGTTCCATCCGATTTACTAAAAACTCCAGAAATGGTTTAATTGCACTGACCGTCAAAGAACAAAAAAGAATAATAATCAGTGTCATGTGTTAGAATTTACTTTTGTAACGCACCTAATAACAGACGAATAAAAGAAACAATTTAGTGATAGCCTCAACCTCAGGTCAAAAGATAGAGGGTGTGCAAGATGAAGAAGAAGCTGAGGATGCAGCTATATATATATATAGTGCCAAAAGAATAATTTAAGTATCACGAAAGTTTTGAAAAATAGCATTACAATAAAGAAAATGTATTAATGTTAAAAGAATAAACACTTTCAAATATTTGAAATTTAACTGCAATATATGCTAGAATTATTTTTTTTAAATATCAATTTCAGTATTTTTAAAACATAAAAGAATATGATTTAGCTGAATTAAGTTTTTGATAGCTTCATTTTTTTTTCTAAACAAGTTTGATATTTAATATGATGGTAAGTTTTATTTAATTAAAACTTATGATTGAAAAAATTTATATCAATATAAAATGTAAATGTTCTGTATTTCTAATGATCCTTGCATACACTTCCAAAAAATCTATTATATCAATGGAAAAAAAACATGATTATTACTTTAAATTCAATCTTTAAATGTTATCACCAAAAATAAAATATAAAATATTTTATCTTCTGAAAAATTATGTATCAAAATCAAAAAACTTTAGTAAAAATTTTAAAAAATTATTTTAAATGTTTTTAATGCTTGATTTAATTTATGTACCTATAATAAAGTGAACTTTCGAATAAACTACAAAATTAAAGCTTTTTTTATAAGAAATTGACTTAAATGGAAACATGTATTTCTACTAAAATAAATGTCAATATTTTAAATCAATTACCACACACCTTTACTTTTTTCCGCTAAAATAAAAATAAAAATAATAGGGAATTTCGTTTTTGAAAAAATTTATTTTTCTCTATTCTCAGTTTATTAGGGAATAAAATTCTCTTTGCATCGATGCAAAAATTCGCCAAATAGTACTTTAACAACGAAATAAATCGTCCGGTTTCGCATTAGTTGGCGATAAACAATAATGCATCTTACTTATAAGCAGTATGTAACACATCTTGACTACCTAACAATTTCAAGAGCTTCGAAATGACGCTAAGTTGCTTTGTTATATTTCATTGTTCTTCTTTTTCTATGAGTTGCTAAAGGCTAACCCATGCAATTCCGCCATGTTTGGTTTTAAAACAAGGAAAGAAAGTGATACAGTGAACTGCTTAAATAAATTATAATAATAATACAAGTAAATAATGAAATAGTTTATTGAGGTAAATAGAATTCTTTTTTAAATCTGTTAACTAAACATTTATTTTTTTATTTTAATTAATTTTATTATTATTATTATTTTGCTAAAAGTTGTGAAAATTAATCAGTTTAGTTTATAACTTGTTCTCTTTGGGTCCCCTTCCATTAATTATTAATGAAAATTACTTCTAAAGTAGCGTTTCTCAAACTTTGGGGTGCACTTCTCTAGGGGGCGTGATAACTCTACGAGGGGCACGCGAGCATAATAAAATGTCGAAAACAAAAGATTATTTTTAAAAAATTATTAATTCACTGCAAAATACATTTTGAATTCATAAAAAAAAATATTAACATTAACACCGATATAATACACTTATAAATGTTTCAGCACTGCACAATGTATTTTATAATTAACTAGCTGTTACCCGCCCGCTTCGCTGGGTATTTCATGATGTTTTATAAATTTTCACTGCTTATATATATGTATAAATTATTGATATCTAAATCCTAGCATTAAGAATTCGATTGTATTGAAAAATATACTTTACCTTTAACTGTCGCAAAAAAAAGGGCAGAACACATCTAATTTGTATTTTCTAAAAATCTCTAAAATTGAAGTATAGAATGATATTTGCTCTTTCGTAACCCAAAAACCAAGTGGATTCCCGCAAAACCAATTTTCGGTGGATCTCTACTCCGTAAATTGAACATGCAAGCCAAATTTCAAGTCTAAATCTAACAGAAAAAAAGAAGTTTTACTTTTAATATCTCCGTAATCCCGTTGAGAGCCGTTTTCCAAAATAACCACTCTTAGAGGATTTCAATTCAACAAAAGAAAAATGCAAACCAAATTTCATTATTATAGTCCTTGTAGCTCGAAAAAAGTAATTTTTTTTGTCAATACGTCCCAGTAACCCCCTGCCCCCCCCTAAGAACTTGATTTGCTTAAAATACATTCTTAGTGGATCTCTATTCAACAAAAGAAACATGCTTAACAAATTTCAAGTATATGGGTCTAACAATTAAAAACATTAATTTTTTTCTGTAACTCCTCTTGACCCCTCGCAAAGATCCTTAGGGGTCAATTCTCGTTTTACTCTTTGTTAGAGGAATTCTATTCCATGAAAGGAACATGCCTACCAATTTTCAAGCAGGATGATCAAATAGTTTAAAAATGGAAATATTTATCGATTACGCCTCTTAAACTCCCGAAATTAAACTTGGTAGTTGATATTCGCAAAACCCATTTTGTACCGGTTCTCTACTTTACGAAAGGAATCTGCTTATCAAATTTCAAGACTGTACGTCTAACAGTTTAAAAATGGGGATAATTGTCTATAACGCCACTTGAGCCCCCGCAACGCCACTTCTGGGTCTGTTTTCACAAAACCATTTTGTCGGGGAATTGCACTCTATGAAAGGAATCTGCTTAGCAAAATTTGAAGACTGTGCGTCCAATTAATTAAAAATGCAAAAAAAATTATCAATAACGCCCCTTGAACCCCCGCAACGCCACCTAGGATTCGATTTTCACAAAACACATTTTGTAGTGTATTTCTATCCTATGAGAGGAATCTACTTACCAAATTTCAAGACTGTGAGTCTAATGGTTTAAAAATAGAAATAACTATTTATATCTGCCCTTAACCCCCTGCAACACCCCTTGGGGGTCAATTTTCTCCAAACCCGTTTTATAGCGGATATTTACTTCATGAAAGAAACATTTCTACCAATTTTCAAGCAGCTAGGTCAAGTAGTTTAAAAACAAAAATATTTATCTATTAAGCCACTTATACCCCGCAACGCCACTTAGAAGTCTGTTTTCACAATACCTTCTTATAGCTGACTCTATTAAATAAATCTATTTATCAGATATAAAGACTGTGCATCTAATAGTTTAAAAATGGAAATAATTATCTGTAACGCCCCTTAAGTCCCGCAACGCCACTTGGGGGCAATTTTCGCGAAACCCATTTTGCAGCGTATCTCGACCCTATGAGAGGAATCTGCTTACTAAGTTTCAAGACTGTACGTCTAATAACTTAAAAATCGGAATTCATAACGCCCCTTAAACCCCCACCCCCGCAACACCCCTTGGGGGTCAATTTTCCCCAAACCTGTTTTGTAGCGGATATTTACTCCATGAAAGAAACATTCCTACCAATTTTCAAGCAGGTAGGTCAAGTAGTTTAAAAACGAAAATAATTAATTATTACGCCACTCTATCCCCTGCAACGCCACTTAGAGGACTGTTTTCACAAAACTTTTCTTATAGCTGATCTCTACTCTATGAAAAAATCAATTTATCAAATATAAAGACTGCGTCTAATAGTTTAAAAATGGAAATAATTATCTATAACGCCCCTTAAGTCCCGCAACGCCACTTGGGGGGCAATTTCCACGAAACCCATTTTGTAGCGTATCTCTACCCTATGAATAGGAATCTGCTTACTAAGTTTCCAGACTGTACGTCTAGTAACTTAAAAATCGGAATTTATAACGCCCCTTAAAACCCCGCCCCCGCAACACCCCTTGTGGGTCAATTTTCCCAAAACCCATTTTGTAGTGGATATTTACTCCAGGAAAAAAACTTACCTACCAATTTTCAAGCAGGTAGGTGAAGTAGTTTAAAAACGGATATATTTATCTATTACGTCCCTTAATCCCCCACAACGCCACTTAGAAGTCTGTTTTCACAAAACCTGTTTCGTAACTGATTATTATTCTACGAAAGGAATCTATCTATCAAATTTAAAGACAGTGCGTCAAATAGTTTAAAAAGGGAAATAATTATCTATAACGCCCCCTAAGCCCCTGCAACGCCACTTGGAGGTCGATTTTCACCAAACTCATTTTGTAGCGGATCTCTACTCTCTGAAAGGAATCAGCTTACCCAATTTCAAGATTGTACATCAAGTAGTTTAAACATAGAAGCAATTATTTATAACGCCCCTTAACGTCCCTTGCGTTTCGAATTTCGGAAAATCCGTTCTTAGCTAGTGTCTACTCTATGAATGGAACATGTCTACCAAATTTCAAGTCTGTAGGTTGAATAGTTCCAGAGATATCGTGATTAGTCAGTCAGTCACTTTTCTCCTTTATATATATAGATTTAACAATACTAAGTTAAGGAGAAATTTAATAAAATCACCAGTGACCCCCCATGGGCTTGTCCCATACGAAATTATATACACAAATTAACACTTATCTTGCTCATTTGTACGGTTTATAAATAATCCTTTCACTGCCGATTAAAAGTTACACGATTAGCTACCCAATGCCTCCGTTTGCCACGTAGGCGAGCTTATGTGATGTATTGGGCAGGAGGGAGGTGAATAAGTAAGTAATTCCTGTGAAATAAGTAAATCTTTTGCAAGCACTGTCAAGGTCCTTTTATTACATTCCAAAGCCATCGGAATAATTTTATGAATAGCAGTGCTCAAAGAAAAGATCATACTTCGGAAAGATGCATATAAACGTCTGGGGCATTAAACGCACCGGTTGAGTGAGACGTATATACACACCGGTGACACTTTAAAGGTTAGAGTCAAATTGTAGTTTTAACGTCACAAAGTCTAGCATTATTGAATTCAATGCATTATTATTTGTATGGATGGGAGAGCGATGAAAATTATTATTGAATATTGGGTCGCAAATATTAAAAATTTAAGAAGCACTGTTTTAAAGGATTGTTTGATTTGCGAATTTCTATTTGTAGCGGAACCTTGACTTATATAAATGAAACCTGTTATTTAAGGGTATATACATAAGTGAATATTGTTTGAATAGTAAGATAGCATAAGTTGCTGTTAGCGTTAGCTTTAATTGTATTGTGAATTGTTAACTTATCTGGACATCTTAAATCCTTGTTTTCAGTGTCCAGAGAAAGATAATCCATACGTCTGCATTTCTTCATATATTTATATTATATGTAATTATATATTATCATTATTATTATTAATTAGAGCTAAATCTTACGTGATGGCTGTCTGTAGCATTATTTTATTTAGAATTAATTGGAATCAAGCTAGATTGTTGAGATAGATCTATGTCGTTTTCTCTCTTCCTTCGGTTGATTCTTACTTGTACCAAACATAGGTCTGTTACAAGTTATGAAATGCATATTATGCAATTTCTTCTTTCTTTAAAAAAAATAGAGATTAAACTTTTGATTATAAATTCAAAAAGATTATCCCTTTGTTCAGGATAGTCATACGGAACACTCAGTCTGTATCTAAACGGCCGGCTTTTACTAACAGTGAGAAGACAGACAAATTAAATGCATGAACTTAACGGATCTCACAGCCAAAAAAAGGATCGTTTACAAGACAACAAGCATCTGAATGAATAGTTAGAGGACATTTATAGCGGCGTGGACTTTCAACTAAGTGGCAGTGGCTTGCGGTATCCTTCAATCTATATCCTAAATATGAACACCTTTAATCGTACAATTAAAGGTGAGCATAAAAACAGAAATGTCGTGACGTCGCTTTTTTATCAGACGAAATCCAGTTCTGTTTACAGCATTATGATGGTCACATCCATGCTTAGCGGCATTGTGGAAAACGCACATTGGCAACGTGCATTCAACATCGTTACCTGGAGTGATGGCATAGGGTGCCATTGACTATAATGAGTTCCTTTTCATATTGACGGCTCTTTAAACAGTGGTCGTTACACTTCTCTGCCATTTCCTCCAGCCTATCAAATGCTACATTTCAACAGAATAATGCGCAGTCTCATATTCCTGGTATTGTACAAACCTTCTGGAATGCAGAAATTATTCTACTGTTGCACATTCTCCAGACTCTCACCTGTAGAAAACATTTGGGCAATGATTGCTGAGTGTCTGGCTCGTCACCATACAGCAGTGACTGCAGTCGAAGAACGGTGGAATTGTTTTGAAGCTGCATGGCATCCAGTCTTTATTTGACCCAATGCGTAAGCTTGTAAAAGCTGTTCATGCTACCATATTTGGTTACTCTGGGTGCCGATTTCTGAAAATATATTCTTCAAATTTTCTTTAAAATTGAATTGCTTGTTATTTGTAATAATATACAGGGTGTCCCATAACGACCGTATAAACTCTGCTCAGCTAGATTCCTCGTTGGGAGTACATAAAAACTGCCCGAAGAAGCATTCCTGTACGATCCACAGTTTACGAGCTTGCAGCTACCGGTAGATTCTTCGTATGGTGGTCATGTATTCCGTTCGTGACTACTGCGACATGTACTTGCGACTACTGCGACATGCCATCTCAAGGAACTGGTGTATCGAGACGTATTGACAACACAAATGGACTTAGTTGCTCGTCTGCATGCTGCGTGTACTTCGGTGGACCCCACGATGCTGGGACGTGTGATGACAGCCCTTCCACACGGCGTGCTCAAGCCTGCCTCGAGATGCACGGGGGACATTTTGAACATCTGCCTTAAATTGTGCATGTTCTGCTGTTGATATGTTCAAAAAAGTGTTTTTTCTTGCACCGGAAGTGACGTCATACTTTGTTTTTCGTATTTTTCTCGTTACCTATGGATCGTACAAGAATGCTTCATTGGGCAGTTTTTATGTACTCCCAACGAGAAATCTAGCTGTGCAGAGTTTATGCAGTCGTTTCGGGACACTCTGTATATTTGTCAAATAAATATTATATCATTTTGTTTATATTGCTTTCTGTTGAATAAAATGTAATGTGTATATATGTACATTAAATTCAAAAGAAACACTTCAAATTTTTATTAATTTAATAACTTTTACAAACATTCTACATAAATTAAAGTGTTTTCCAAAAATCTAAATCTTCGCTCTAAAATTCCATATAGAATTGTATTTCCTTCCTCGTTCGAATGAGAATTTTTTTGGCATACTCACAAAGCTGATTTACTTACTTTGGCCAAAAATATAACGTGACAGATTGGACGCTTGACAGTTCTATAGAATTTTAGATGAAAGCTTTAAAATGTTTCAGAGGAAAAGACAGTGCTTTCAGAGGAATTTCTTAAAAAAATTCAAACAGTAGCTGAGTGAAAAGAACAGCGTGAGGTTTCAAAAAGAGATTGTTGTGACAGTTACAACGATGCATACGTTAAAATAGTGTATTTTTATGTTGGATGCCCCGTTTACTTTTTTAAAAGGGTTCTACCAACTCAAAACGCTTTGTCACTTGGTCTTTAAAAGAATTGTTTTTGATAGCATCTTTTGAAATTCATGAATTTTTCGGTTTTCTTTAAAATGATAATTTTCCTTTATATTAACATATAGGAATACTTATTGCATTATCCTTTTCTAAATTCAGGATAAGGTATGAATTTAGTTTGTATATGATTTCACTTGTTGGAAAATGCTAATAAGATACACAAGTAAAGTATACGATTATAGTTATCAAAAAAATATTTATCTTTAATTATTATTCCACTAAATATTCGTGTTCGATATTTGGAAAAGATTCATGCAGAAATTTATTTTAGGATCCAAATTCGTATGGTGTCCTTAAGTTTTTCCAATCCCGCGCCATGATCTCAAGTAAACAAACGGATTCGAACTCGACCTTTTTGCGAGTTTCGTGATTTGTGGTTGGCAAAACTGCAATGCAAATTTAACTATTTTTATACTTGGCTCGTGTAAGTATTAAGGAGACCGAACTTGGTTGAGATATGATCGTGGGTTTCAGACGGAATGTGAGAAGTGATTAAGCTTTTCGACTGAAGACATGTTAGACGTATGCAACTGGTTTGTTGCTTCGTTTTTTTAAGATGTTTCGATCAGTTCTATTAGATGTTAGACAGTAGAAGGAAAGGTTCGAATCGGTTGACCAAAGTCTGGTAATTTTACTTTTCTGTGAACTATGTTTTTAACATTCAACTTATTATTTTGATTGCACCAGTAATGAGCACATTGACTTTATACTTATTTAAACAATAAAAGATATATTTCATGAAACTGCTTTCATATTTATGCCTCCTCGACATAAAATTTCGCTGTCAAACTTTGCTAAAGTTTGGGTTAGTTTACCCTGAAAAATATAATAATTCGCAATGAGTTAAAAATCCTATAGTTATATTTAGTTATTTATTTTCGCTTATAAACTAAAATGATTCAAAAATAAAGCACAGTTTTCTTTGTACATTTTCAATAAATAATTAAAACCTACTTATGCTGTAAAATGCTGTTTTCTTCTTATTGTTTACTTCCAAAAATTAAGTAGATTTTTAGTGAATGAAATGCAAAGTAATTATCTCTTTGGTTTCAATTTTTCATTTAATCAATGGAATTTTGCATGCCTCTTTCAAATGTTCTGATGTTAAATGTATTCCCACAATTTAATTACAAATCATATATCAGATATTTCAAGAGCTCTGAATTTATAGCAAAGATATGCAAATTTAAGGTAAAAACGTATCGTGGTCTCAATCCCTATAGCCAACAAAAGGGAATGATAAGGACTTTGTCAAATTTTGTACCTTCTTCAAGGCACAGAAATGAGGGGAATGTGGGTGTAATTTAGTGTTTTAGATCAGAAGTCCTCTTCTTCATTCGATCAAGGTTCAAAGTTATGAAATCCATTGCCAACAGCCCCCTTTGGAGCCACTACTAATTCAGTTCAAATTCAATGCATAATCACATTACCATATTTATGTACTTAACAGGGTTTATACATATTTCTCTCACATAGATATAACTTCTTTTAAGGGAGGAGGGGTTGATCAAATGTTTACAAAAAGAAATGAATCTCTTTCGTACTCTCTGAAAAACTCAATGAGATTTAACTTACTTCAAATTTTACTATAAAACTTTCCTTACTCACGATTCCGCATCGTCAGAGCTCAGGTGCCTCCCTCTGGGGTGGGAATCGAGCGTCAAAATTATATTGTGGCAATTGATATTCACCTATAAGATGCCATACTAAAAAGTGATACTGGGTCTTGGGGAATGTGCTAAAAGCCTGCAATGGTAATTACCAATCCGAAACTCCATTATGAAAGAAAAAGAAATTTCGTTACTCACATAATTACATGTAGCTCATGATAGTGAAGGCAATATTAAACATTGTAGGGAAATAAACAAAGATACGAAAGAAAAGTAAATCCAGAAACAAATTAATTGTAATTTATGCCGATTAAAGGAACTGAAATGCGTGCAGTTAATGAAATCGATATTTTGAATAAGATGCAGGACAAATTCAGAATCCAAATTAACACTCAAGTAGGAAACATAAAAGCCAGTTTAGCGGATTACAAAGACATAGGAGAAATATTTGAAACGAAATTCTAAAAAAGAAAACTTCGCTCACAACATGTTTGCGACGTAATGACATCTCACTTTTTTATCTGAATGAAATAAATGCAGAATGCCACATGATATAAAGGCAATCATTTTTTTCTCCATTAAGTTCAAAACAGACATTTAGCTTGTACTTGCTTTTCTATTTGTGAAATTTAAATAAAATTTCGAATTTTATTTTTGTCTAAAGATGTTAAAGTATTAAGAAAAAACACTCTAATATTAAGCGTGCACTTTTAAATCAAATGTATTTCGTTTACTTATGATGGCAATTGTTGACAATTAAACATTTTTCAAAAGAAAGTGTCTGCAAGAAGTAAAAGTTGGCAACAGCTTAATGCGTGAACTGAATGTCTTAAAACATGAGCTTGCATTTATCATGTGACTATGACGTCACATGAATTTATAATCTAATTTACTGTACACAAGTACTTGTAGTTATGTGACTATGACGTCACATTATTTTAGTCAATTGATCTATAAATACTCAAATCAGGACTTCCGGGCTCAAAATATTTAAAAACTTAAATAATTCTCCCAGAAACATGATACTGTCAGTTTGTAAAAGTTTTTTCACAATGTTTGAACAAATTCAATCAAATACAAAGTATCAAATGCAACGTAACGTAGCTAAACGGATAATAGAGATACAAAAATTGCAAGATATTAGTTAAAAACACGTACTTTCAAATTCAATTTTGTGCCACTAGAAGAAATAGGCTCTAATTTTTTTAATTCAGAGAATCTAACAAAAATAACATTTTAAATTATAAAAAAAATTCCTCGAAATTAAAAAAAGGACTTTTGATATTCGAAAAAATAATTAAAAATAATAATCACAATAAAAACATCAATTTATGTAAAAAAAATATTTATATGCAACTAATACTGGTTATTTATTATGTTCTCCTATGGTCCATTTTCTTGTTTAAAAAAATTTAATTAATGCCAGGTTTCGATATATTTTAATTAAGATAATTTTCATTAAATTAATTAGCTTCTTAGCACTTTCTTTTTATCAAAAAATAATAAATTACTTTATTTTTCTAAATTTTCTAAATTTAAATTTTTAAAAAAAATGTTTTTTTAACTGTACAAAATATGTCTTATTCTTTCTTTCGCGAATATGTTCTAGTTTTCGATAGATTTTTTTACAATCATGTATCAAATTCCAAAGGTAAAACTTCTCTACTTTTAGTTTTCTTAATTTTTTAGGGTCTCAAATTCATTAAATGAATTTAAATTACGTGTAGATTATTATTTTCAATAGCATTATATATTTCATGTTTATAAAAAATCGTATTTTTTTTTGTAGTATTAACTAAATTTAAAATAACATTTCTTCTAAGAAGGATTTTTATACGACTAATTCAAAGAAATACCGTTTTATTCAGCAGTTTTAGGATTCTATGTTACCACTTTATTTCTTTCTATATATTTTTCAGTTGAAAAATATCTTAAGAAATTACCTATCTCTGAATCGAAGAGACCTAATGCACTTCAATTTTAAATATTCATGGCTACAATAGTTGAATCTATACATTCCAGTAGTAGAAATACTTTCCTCTAAGATTTCTTTTCTTCCTTCAATTTTAGAAGTAGTTCTTTCCCTTTTTTGTATTTCTTACTTTTTTAAAATAACGAGATTTTTTTTATCTCCTAGAATGCACTTTTGGTAACAAAATATTTATGTAAGAAATCTTGTTTTGTGAGCTGCGTCGTGTAAAAACATTTTATCGAGTTTTCTAGTTTAGGTTGTAATATTATAATCGTGATTCTGATTAATAAGATTAGTTATTGTAATTATCTCTCTCTCATATAACTTTTTTTCAATTTGATTTTCTGAGATTAGAAAGGAAACTAAAATTTTCCAGGCAGTTTTACTAAATTTATTTGTTATTCTAATTTCATTCTATCAATAGCAGCAAGCTTATTAGAATCAATTTAATGTACCCTATTATATTTTTCTACAATTTTTGTTTAAAAAGGGGTGAGATTACTTGCTTAAATTTCCATCACAGCCTGCAAGTTTATGTTAGCCAACTTGCATATGTATTTACTCTTGTTGATATTTTTGTAAGAAAAACTTTGCTTACAAGCATATGTCGACTAAAATGTAAAGAACAATTTCCCCACAAATTTCTTCATACATGAATATGTTTCAATTAACAAAGATTTGTAAAAGTAAGTGTCAGAGCATTAAACATTTTCTTCGCATTGTGATCTGATTCCAAGTCAATAATTTCAAGCTGTAGCTCCTCAGGTGCTGTATCTATATCAGCAGCAATATGATAGTTGAGCAAATTGAACTTAAGCTTGATTTTCATAAAATCATAGAATCTTCTCTTAACTTCGTCCTCCAAACTCTGCAGATAATCTCTTAGTAAAAACAATTCCAGTTACTTTGTTTTATTAATAGTGAAAAATAAAAGACGAATCTTTGATCGTGTGCATGGTAAATAAATCTTGGTTCAAAGATTATTTTCTGACAGTCTTGACAGGTTGCAGAAAAACACTTTGTGAACCCCTATTTGCCCGCCCCTGTGCTAAAGTAAAGCATTGTCCTATATGCAATGGATTTCACGCGTACGATATGTATGGGCTGCACATAAGGAGATTTATAATTATATTATACATACAAGAAACCCTAGAAATAACTATTCTATACAAAAATTTCTACGAGGAAACCAACTAACGGAAAATCAGTTAGAATTTTTCATTTAATTAATAAGCATTTTTTATAAACTTTTAATCTAAGAATTGAAATAAAGCAAGCTACAGTGTAATGCAAATAAAATAATTTATTTGGAATACAGAGTAGCCATAATTAAACTGCAAGTGTTCAAGAGGTCCTGGAGAGAAACCCACTCGGAATATTCCAGTGAAATTTGGTATCTACGCGCTTCAGAACATGCTCAAGTCAAATATACAAAAAAAATTCGTTATTTTCACCCAATAGATGACGCTGTGCCGTGTTTCAATGCTTATCGACGGCATATATGCGAATTTTAGCCCATCGAACTGTATAAAAACAAGACCACATTGAGTAATGGTCAGTCATGACTCTGAAGAAGGAACGCATATTGTTAGTGGAGATATTCTATCAGAGAATGGTAGCAATTATTCAGCTACTCTGAAAGACTACCGGCGTATAAAACGATTAAGAAGTCCAATGAGTGTTTGTCAATGGATTGAAAAATATGATTTCTAAATTTGAAGAAACAAGAGAATATTAGGCCTTATTCCAGGCACAAGATGGCGAAGTCCCGTAAAACCTGACGGGATCCCGTGTAGCAATTGCGCCGCTATTGCTACCCGCATTCTCGTAGTAGCAACAGCGGCGCAACAAATTAATGACGTTTTTGCCTCTTAGAATGTTATTATGCTCTGTCTATCAGTTTTGGGAGTTCTATATGCCACCGGTGAGCTTTGAAATACGGTACAGCGCTATCTGTCGGGTGAAAATGGCGATTTTTTTTCTTTGCATATTTGACTTGCGCATGGAATATTCCCAGTGGGTTTCCTTCCAGCACCCCTTGAACACTTGAAGTTTAATCATGGCCACCCTGTATTCAAAAGCCAGCTGAATTGCAAATAAAGTTTAAAAAGTTACAGATACTATCCTAAACTGAAATCATTTTACTCCAAGTTAAATTCATATAAATTTCCAATGGGAGTTGTTAAGTAGTGCTATACATAACATATAATTTTTCTCTCGACTGCATCAACAAAAGCTATTTATATTAAAACATAAAAGGCTATTAACTTCTCTTTCTGTATTTTTGCATCAAAAAATGAATATGAACGCAGCGTAGTAAATAGTATTGATAAAATAGAGTACAAATATTCCTTTCAAAATTTTAAAATAAGAAGGAAAAAGTTTTTGACAAATTAACAAGGATGAAAAATTTGACTTTATTTTATTCTCGAAGGCCTTACTCCACACTGTAAAATGACTTAGGAATTCAGTTATTATGTTTCAGTTAAGTGTGTAAAGTTAAAAGGTTAGCGAAAATTATGAATTTTTGGTCTAGAATAGCACTTAATATTCCGTATGACGGTTCCCCCCCCCCCGAAATTGCAACGATAATTGTGATTTACAATTCAATGATAAAATGTCTGAGAAGGAAGCGTGATAAGAATAAATGTATTTCATGATAAGGATAAATGAAATTCAATAAATTGTAGTGCACACAATTTCAGATTTATTGAATTTCATTTATCCTTATCTGAAATACATAAATTCAATAAAATGTAGTGCACACAATTTCCAGATAGCCGGCTGGGTGGTGTGGTTGGTTTGTCGCTGGCCTTCTACACCCAAGGTTGCGGGTTCGACCCCAGCCCAAGTCGGTGGATTTTCTTGATGAAAAAATCAACAGCGGCCATGTCGTATGATTATACGGCATGTGAAAGCTCCTTGGAGTGTCTGTTTCGCTTGGATGCTCTCGGCAAAATTAAATCCTAGTACAAAATTTGCATCGTCAAGAGCTCAGGTGCCTTTCTCTGTGGTTGAAACTGGGCGTTAAAATTGCTCGCTGTAATTGGTATCGCCTATATGGTGCAGCGGTAAAAAATGGTACCAGCTTCTGGGGAATGTATTAGGTCTGCAAAGGTTTAAAATACCAATGCGCAGCCCCATTGAAAAAAAAAACAATTTCAGATACTTATCTTACTATTCTATTTCAAACTAAGATTCAAACCCATAAATGAAATTAACCATTTGAAGTTTATTTATAGAAATTTCGTTAAAATTTGAGCTCATTTCATGACTAAAAATTGTTTTCTTATTCCTTTTTGATTGAAATGCGTAAAAATTCATCACAATTCAATTCGCCTTAGCATTCAACAGTATTTGATATTTTTCACAGTCTGAGAAGAGCAAGAATCGAATTCCAATCATACTGTTCTTGGAATTGTGCTAAATTTTTAAAAAGAATGTTTTTTTTTAATGTGAAATTTGTGTGACACGGATAAATTCAAAGTTAGATATCCAGTTCTTCCCCTAACCATTTCCAAAAAAATATGTCCATGCAATTATTTTTTTCAAATTATAAATTCTTAAAAACATTTGAATCCTCACTGCTAATGCTTGTTTTCTGTCTTTCTTCTTTCAAATTGCAGTATGATGTATGTAAAAACTTTTGGATTTACGTCTGTTGAAATGATACTGCCTTCTTAGCTCATTCATAGTAAACAAAACGTCCATACATTCAATTAAACAGAATTATCGTAAAAACAGGCGCAGAACACGCTTACAATTTTAATTTTTATTTATATTCGTCGTATAACCCGCATCACCTTTTTTTATGAAGAAACCTGAAATATATGTGCGCATTGCTCTTATGTTTTTTGATGTCATTTTTTCTAGGTATCATTCTAAGCTTTAGAAAAAAATATTATGCTTCTAGAACTACGACCCTTTAATTCATAAGGAATGTTATTTCTTTTAAATAAACAGTATGTGTGGTAGCCTGTAACCACCCCCTTACACTAATACCTTCATGTCTATCTGCAGATCCGGCTGGATGTGTAGGCGGACTTAAATGATCAAAAGACATAATTGCAAATCAAACAGATTTATTGATGCTTATCAGTAAAAAAGTTTAGACGCAACACAATTTAAGTTAAGATAAATAAGGGAGAGTGGAGAAAAAAGTGGGGTATCAATACTAGCGGAATATACAGAATTTTTTTTTTCAACTGAATCTAGGAAAGCTTAAACGCGCTCAATTACAGCTCCGGCACACGCGAATAATTTGAATTTCTTAATCTAGGTCACTGACCTTATATTTTACAGCGGCGGTTCCTTCGTGAGGACTTAGGCCCTTTTTAATGGCTGGAAGAATTGGTGAAGACTCCACGATCAGTAATAATGAATTTCACTATTTTCAATTCGTTTCTCTTCGCGTACATCCACACGAATCAGGCTAGCTACACTTGTCAACAACTTCTTCTTGATCTTTAATTCATTTGACTTCTCACTTCCTATTACTCCGCTTCTTAACTCGCGAAAACCGAACTTATATAATATATCTTATTTACATAAATCACGCCTGGCTCTCGGTGAAGATTGGTTGAAATAAATAAATTGCTTTAAGGAAAAAAAGAAGAGGTTAGCAAAAGACCGTATAGATCCGTCACAAGTATATCGATATTTGTAGAAGTCTAATTTTTTTCTATGCTTATCTTTATTTTTAAAGCTGTCTTTTTGTAACCGGTATATAACGCGGACTCTTAAATTTTGTTTTTATTTTTTTATGTTAAAAGTGCGTCTGTAAGCCGAAATTTACAGTATGTTATGCGCGAAATACGAAAATACTGATTGGTTTTTATGTAAGAGTGACAGAAAGAAAGGGAACAAAACTATTTATTAAAAATCCCCGAATTTCAATGCCCCCATCTAGATGTGTTTAAAGTTATATTCAAAATGTAAATATTAATTAATTAATGTTCATTTTTGAAATTGTCACTTATATTTTCAGAAAACTTGCTTTTACATTTTTAAAACAGCTTCTTTCATAAAATAGATATAGAAAACACAACTAAGGACATATACGTAACTGCATTCATTATGAAAAAAATGTTTTAATATAGCAATTTCTATACTATATTCACCTTTTCTATTAATTTGCTAATTCCAACCAATCTAGAAGTTTCAAATTTAGTTACGATATCTCACCATATCAGAAGTAATTTTTTAAAAGTACACATTAAGCAAAACTTCACAATCATCAAATATCTTAAGCAGATTTTGCCTTTTATCAACAGCAAAATATTGTTGCTTAAATTAAAGGCAGCTCTTTTTCAGGAGAAAATACCTATACCTGTATTGTCATTTTATTCTTTTTTTTTTGTTATAGTTCCATGATACTTTTCCCTTAGCTTCAAAGAGTAAAAAAATGGAAACTAAAAATACTAAAATGTTGCCAATTTCTCGGACAAATGAAGCAAAAAAAGTTAGGAACAATATCGGTAAAAATGGAATGTTTGAGAATGTCTTCTGCAAGAAAAAAACCCCTTCTACTCCCTTTATTCTGTCACTACTAGAAAAGGCGTCACAGAAAAAGTATGAAAACGAAATCGTATATGAAACTTTTTTAAAGAGTTGTTATTTTTTTTAATCGTTTGGTACCGAAGAAATTATTTACCTTATTGCTGTTATTCCAGTCAAAATTTGTAAATTTTCTTCGTTTCCTACTTTTTAAAAAAAATTTGTGTTATTTTGATTTTTGTAACTATTTGCGTACCCATCAAAACTTTTCTTAAGACCTGAAACAGTTTTTTAAAATTTATATGGTTTTCCAGATTTATTAAGTAGACTATTTGAAAAATAGACTCAAATTGTAAACATTTTAAAAATTACTTTTATAAAAGAAAAAGAAAAAAAATGGTTAAAATTTTTATATAAGTTCTTGAACGGGACCTTGTCTGAAATAAACTTTTATGGGTGAATTTTCAATTTTTCAACATTTATACGTTATATTATTACTCGTTCTTTAAATAAGCAAGAAAAGTAAAGAAATTAATAACTTTTAGGAAAAAAAACTATATTTTATCCCATTAATTATAGAAAATCATATGAAAGCACTTGTTATATTTATTATAAGTGATAATAATGTATAATAACACAGTGCATTTTAAAAAACATTGGTTCAAAACAATGCTAATATTACACAAATTTGAGTATATTTTCATAACTTTTTTGACAAACCCATATCTCCTATTAAAGAATCTAATTAAAATTTTTATTACATTATATATTTTTGTATGTAAGCACTTTAAACATATTGAATAAGAAACAAAACCATTTTTCGAAGAAACTACATTTCTTTTGTAAATTATGTGTTTACATACGAAAGAATTAAAATTAAAAGAATTATAAAAGAAATGTATTTGGATTTGTCAAAAAATGGCTGCTAATTTTTTAAAAAAACTCATTACCTTTTATAAGTTTAAAAACTTATATTTTTTAAAATGATTGATGAATTTTTACAATTTTATTCAAATCTATTTGTTTAAAAACATGATCAGTTTTTTCAATAGTTTTTTTTTTAAAAAGTTTATCTGAACAAATAAATCTATTTTAAAATCATCAGTAAATATTTCTTCCCCCAAATTAATTTTATAAGTTAAAGAAACGAACCTCTACAAAACTAAATTACATCTAGAGACATATTTTATTTTATTTACTGTTCGTAACGAAAACTCTAACAAACCACTCATGTAATTCAATTATTTTAGAAAATGAATTGTAGAATTTCCAAAGAGAGAGAGAAATATTTAAAAATCTCTCTTAAAAAATAGAAAAATGAGGTTTATTCTTTGAAATCGTTACGATATATCTCTCATAATACATATTTCCTTATTCCATTGGCGCAGTAATTTGCATAGAGTTGGGAAACATTTTCATCAATTATTGGCTTAAAAGATAACGTCCTTCGAATTTAAAAATAACTTAATCTGTGATCGGTCATACAGCACTGATTTCCGTATCCGATATTCTTGGCCTTAATATCAAAATCAATGGTTTGTTTTGAAAGAACTACGAAAAGCATATTAATCAAGTTTAAAAATTACTTTGATAACAACAGATTCGTATGTTTAACAAATCTCACGATAAATTAGTTTCCAAACAAAATAATTACACTGAGTTTATTAAGCTGATGATTGTAAGGGATTGCTTGAAATTGTTTTGCAGGATTTTTGAAAGCAAAATATAAAAAATGTATTTGTTTGCGCTGATACAAGATTATTTGATTAATTGATAAGTAAGGTTTCCAATAGTATAAAATAAGTTGCCGACAAGGTAAAATAATAACAGAGGTATCAGAATTAAGGAAATTTATTTTTCTTACATATTGTAAACTCATTTATCATCATTGTCACTCCATTCAGTTACGCTTTTGTTCAATCGTTCTATCCATTTCTTCATTCCGTCCATGAAGAAAGATGCTAGTTGGATGCGTATCCATTTGCTTACGGCTTCCTGAACTTTGACATCCTGGATTTAACATTGTAACCCATAAAACGACAGGCAATCCGTGGAATATCGTCATCCTGGTTCCCCAAGCGTCAAGGAATTCAAAACTTTAATGTCAACAGCCAAAGTTTTGCTCACTATCTTTTGGGATGCAAGGGAGCAGACAATTAATTGTTCTGAAATTAATTTCTGAACTCCAACAGGTACTGTGCAACATTACTCTCACTTAAGCAACTCATCTGTAGAATCAAACCGGAAAGAAACGTCTTTATTTTGCATAACGACAATTGAAGACCGCATTGCAGGGCACAAACACAGGACGTCATGGGAAATCTGAAATTCATAGTGATCCCACAACCATCTTACAGCCCAGATTTGGAACCGTTGAACTTTTGGTTGTTCCCAAAATTGAATGAGACGTTGAAAGTTCAACTATTTTCAACGGATGCCGATGTCCAGGCAAGTAGATACGCAACCAACCAGAATCATTCTTCATGGACGAAATGAAGAAATGGATAGAACGATTGAAAAAATATGTAGCTGTTAGTGGTCACTATGTTGTGAAAGGAATTTATAATATGCAGGAGTAATAAATATTTTTCATTTTGATACCTCCGTTATTATTTTACTTTGTCTGAAACTTATTTTATACTGTCGGAGACCTTAAATATCAATCATCCTTCTTATTGAAGTATGATCCTTCACTTCAGCAAATAATCGAATTATAAATCGTATTAAGAAAAACATAGCTTTTATTCCTCTCATTATTTTATTTATTTTTATTATAGTTTGGTTTAAATATCTTTTATATTTCATTGTTCGCTCCCCCATGAATGAAAGATTTTAAAGTTTTACAAATGAGATATAATGTTCAGTGAAAACTATATATACAGTGTGTATGAGTGCAACGGTTGCAAACTGTCAGAACAGATCGCGATGAGAATTCACATAGGAATGTATGATCGAAAAACGCTTTCCTGTCGCTATAGTGAAGACACAAGAAAGACAAGACACGAATAAGAGGAGAAAAAAAAATTTTTTTATCCTTAGAATAGCAGAAAAATAAAACAACATTAAAGGGACAACACGGGTGTATGTTGGGGTGATAGAAGTGCATGTTGTTAGTATGACGGAACGCAAGACGATCATATGGAAAATTCCGACATTTGCCCACATATTAATTCTTCTGTACCAGATCTAGCACAATTTCCTCATTGTTTGGTGCCCTTCTCTTGATTTAAGTTCCTGTGTGTCCACGATGAAGGATCCACTGTAGAACTATCTCTGGTGCAAGCGTGCTAAGAAGGCGCAGATGGCGCTTTGCTTCTTGGGGTAAGGTTTGGAATGCCGCCCCTGCGTGCCTCGTTCATTGCAATCAGCAGCCTCGTATGCCAGATGCATATTATCGAGCTTAGTGCTCGTGTAATGCTCCATTCTTTTACCACTTATTTGGCAAGCTAAATGACGCTTCATGGTGAATGTGGCAGCTAAAATTGTGTGTGCGCTTGCACCGTTATCTGATACTTCGGTTTACGTAGCGCCATCTGTCGCATACACCAATCAAACATTTCCCAGCGTTTTGGCGGTACTAAGAATAATTTACATGTTTCCTCCTCTTATTCTAGTGTTTTGTGTCGTCACTACCATGCCAGGAAAGCGTTTCCGACCATTCATTCCAATGTGATTTCCCATCATCTAGGTGTTAACTATCTGTTCTGAAAATTTGTAACCGTTGTATTAGGATTCTGGAAAATCATATAGTACAATCAAAAGTTACTAAACATATGGAAAAATATTCCATTGAATAGTACTTGTGTGGAATTGAAACTAATAATTATGATCAAAATCTTGTGCTCTCTTTAATCGGCATTAAAGACAATTCTTTGAATATTAACATTCTGTATTTAATAGCTTTATTTTTCAATTCTTAGATATGATAAATTTGTAATGCCTGCCTGTTCCTGATTCCCTCTGAACCACCTTGTCTACTCTCGGACCAGGATAGGTGTGTGGAGGAACTGAATAATCAGTAGACATGATTCACTCTAATTACTTTATTGTCACCAAAATATCAAGCAGGCACAATAATCTATTTAAGATAACAGATCAAATAGCAGAGCGCGGGGGTGAGACTCGTTAGCCTGGGAATAATAATACGGACTCTCAACTGATTCCACGATAACTTAAACAAGCTCAATATAAACTACGTCGCACCCTAATAAGCTAAACTTCTTTTTAAATAAGGACCACGATACCTGTACTTTTATAAAGTCGAGTCCAACACTTGAGTCTTTGAATGCGATCCCTATCCGGATTTAATCACCGTCGATTGATCCTCTCTTAGAAATCTTCAATTGATAAACTCCGATTGCACTTAGTCATTTCACGATCCTTCACTCACCAACTAACTCCTAAAACTAGCGAATACAGAATTTATATAATATACTTAATTTGCATAATCACGCTTTCTTCACTCGGTGAAATTTGGTTGAATTAAATATTTTCCTTAAAGGAGTCCTCAAGGGTTAGTAGAGCCGTGTATAAATCCGTCACAAATTGTAGGCAGCAACTTAATTTAAGTTTTAAATCTTTCCTTCCTGATATTTCTAAAATATCCAGCAGTACGCATGCATGTCGAAATGAACTGTTTGAATCAGAATGTGTCTATAAATATTGCACTTTTTTCATTATTCATCTAAAATATTTTGACAGAATGCACGTTTATTAAAATTTTGCATTGCTATTCTTAAGTATCGTTATCTTTACAGGGTTTGTCGTATTCGAATTGCATTTTAATACCATTTGGACCATTAGTAGTAAATCTATGAAAAAGTGGAAAAAATAAATTTTTTTTTTGCAATACCCCATTTTTTCTATAGTTTTTTTTATTTAAAATTAATCGGAAATATTTTATTATTTGTATTATTATTATTACCTGAAACTCTTTCCAAACATTGATTTTTTTTTTCTAGAGTTCAGAAAAAGTAAAATTACTTTCCATTCATTTATTATTTATCTTCTATTCGATTCTGCATTTTAAACAGCTGCAAATTCATATTTTTTATTTCAGAATCCATTTTATTTCATTCAAATTCTTTTCACCAAATTCCATGAAATCAAAAGAAAAACTGGCTTTTCGTAGCATAGCGTAAAAATAAAACGAGAGTAATTAAGTTTTTTTTTTTCCATTGAAAAAAGGATTTAATAAATGACATTATTAAAAAGTGACTATTTTTGCAATCCTTCTTAAAATTATTTTCCGTAATCATTGAAACATAAATTTCAAAATATTTTTTAGCTAAATTAAATGCAAGACTAGCAGAAATATATTTTCGATTTTTATTTCCAAATATTTCTTTCTTCTTTTGGTTGAACTATGTTACTCTACTAAATAATTTTTCATTTATGATTAATGAACCAGAGTTTTAATCTGTACAGCATTTTATGCATACGTTTTTTTTTTTTTTTTTTGCTTATAATTATTCTTGCAATTTGTAATTTCCTTTACCTATTCACATCAAAAGAATTTTAAATTTGTTTTAATAAACGACCGAAATAACAAAAAAAAACCTTTTTTGCTTATTTCTTTCCTTAAAAAGAATTTTAATTTTTGCCTTTTCTATGTATTAAATATTCCAGTTTTATTTATTACCAGTTAATTTTCATCAATAGCTTAACTTTTTAAATGAATTAAATTTACTTCATTCACTATTTATTTGAAACAACATTTATTTCTTTCGAATGCTTCTTATCACTTGCAAACAGCTTTTTCTTTTATTAGGAAGTGGTTTTATTCTGAAATGCATATTTAGGGAAATTTCTGAAAAAGTTAACGCGCATTTAAGAAAAAATGAATAAAAAATAGAAAAGGGTGGTTAAAATTCAATGCTGTTTGGTTTTTCTTAGCTATTAAGTAAATGTTCCTGTAAGTCCTCTTTTAATAAAAAATAACATTATTATTGACAGAAAAGACATAAAAAATGTTTGAATTCCTTTTTGCTAATAAGTTTCAAAATAATAAAGAATTAGCTGGATTTTATAAATATTGAATATCGATGAAAGTATTAGCAAAAAAAATTCCAAAAAATTCAATACAGTAAAATTTATATTAAGGTCCTTATAATACCTACTCATTTAAGTTAGTAATTCGTACAATAAATAGTATAGCTGCATTTTAAAATTAAGTATAATACGTCAATTGGTAATTTTTCAGAGTAAACTCATAAACTAAGTATTCAAAATTATTCTCAACATTCATTAATGCAGTGTTTCTCATACTGTCAATATTCGCGTCCCTATATTTAATCATAATTTTCATTACGCTCCCTCCCTGCCTCCATACAATAACAATGTATTGCATTCAATAATACTATACTTTGACGCTAAAGCTACAATACGACTTTAACCACTTAAATGCCACTGGCGTAAATAAACGCCTCACTCGGCCAAAGTGTTAATTGCCCCGGGCACTTATTTAGGCCTATCCGAAGTACGATTTTCTCTATACACTGCTATCCATAAACTTATTCCAAAGGCTTTGGAATGCAATAAAAAGACCTTGAATGTATTTGCAAAGATTTTACTTATTTCAGAGAAGGATTTACGGATTTATTCAATTCATTCCTTTCCCCCCCCCCCAAATATATCACATACTTGTGCCTAATTGGAAAATGGTGGCATTGGGGAGCAAATCACGTTATTTTTAATCTGTAGTTAAAATTAATTATACACCATACAAATTGTGGTGACCTGTAGCCACCCCTTACACTAATACCTTTCTGTCTATCTGAAAATCCTGCTGGATGTGTAGGCGGACTTAAATGATCAAAAGACATAATTGCAATTCAAACAGATTTATTGATGCTTATCAGTAATTAAGTTTAGACACAACACAATTCAATTTAAGATAAATAAAGGAGAGTGGAGTAATAAAGCGGGATATCAATACTAGCGGAATATATAGAATTTTTTTCAACTGAATCTAGGAAAGCTTAAACGCGCACAATTACGACTACGCCACACGCAAATAATCTGAATTTCTTAATCAAAGTCACTGAAATTTTATTTTACAGCGGTGGCTCCTTCGTGACGACTTTGGGCCATGGAAAATACTCTGAACTGTCTGTCAGGGGGAAAAAAAATTAGAATTATACAACCTGGCTAATATTTAAATCCAATCTGCATAGGCTTCGTACCGGCTGACCTTGTCCTAAGGCTGTCCTCTCTCCGCTCAACCTTCTGGGTCTCCTGTGCCGTAAGTGAGTCTCTTGTATTTGATATGCTCCTGGTGGGCCGTTCTTTCCTGCTGGGGATTCTGCTCCTGGCTGCTGTCCACTCGACGTCGGCTCCAGAGGATGTATGGGGAATGCCGTTCCTGCTGGACTGGACGGGACCTGTTGAATCTTGATTTTTTTATCCTCCTCTCTTCTTCCCTTCGACTGCATATCACTGTATCTCCTCCTGAATCGCTTTAATGATGGACGAGACGGCATGCACAAGTTCACTTTTCTTTTTATACGTGATTTTGGTGCCTCTGGCCTCTTCTTCCTTTGCTGCATCTCTAACCAGGATTTGGGCTTCCTTCTTTTCCCCCGTTCCTGGAACAGTGGCTTCCTCTTCCTGAAATTATACGCGTAAGCCCTCCAAGAAACAGTTGATTCTGTCCGCACACGTTTCCCCCTTTTCACCTCCTCTCCATCGCGTCTATCCCTGGCTACATCTTTACTATCTTCCAAATTTCCTGATCCTCTAAGACTATTCTCATCACTTTCTGATTGTACTCCCCCTCGGCCACCTATCATCCGACCTTTCTGATGGTACTGCTCTCGGCTGACTATTTCCCGAAATTTCAGATTCATCGACACTGTCTTCCAATTCTCTTTCATGGTAAATTCTCCCCTGATTAATATTAACCGTTATTCGTTTCCCAAACTTCAATATTATCAAATTATTATCTTTCACACTGAAAACCTTATAGGGTCCTTCAAACTTTGGCATAAATTTACCCACTACCTTCTTACTCGCTGAACTCAACGGGTGTGTTTGAACCAACACTAGATCATTAACTTCACGTGTCATCTTATTATAGTATTTCGCCCATTTCTTATGTTGCTTCTGAGTATTTCTCCTAGCCTCCACAAACAACTTTTCCATATTGCCACACACCAAGTCTGATCCGTCAGTTACCATCACTAATTTCTGAAATGGGGTGATTAATTTTCTACCTAAAAATATCTCCGCCGGTGTTTTACACGTTGTTTCATGTACTGTTGTCCTCAAAGTATAACTAAATTCCTTGAGAAATTGGTCCCAATTCGTATGATTATTTTCTACAAAACTCGAAATCATTTGTAGAATAGTACGATTAACTCTCCGATTAATCTTATTTACATAAATCATGCCTGGCTCTCGCTAAAGATTGGTTGAAATAAATAAATTGCTTTGAGGAAAAAAAGAAGAGGTTAGTTAAAGGCCGTATAGATCCGTCACAAAATTAACGATAAATGTTACTTTTCGTAAAAATTTTATATAAAGTCCATGGGTTACAAGTAATTGTTACAAACTTGTTCTTAATTTAGTATTGTTTAATTAATTAAAAAATATTGCCGTGTAATGGAATAAGTGCAATCATTCACCGTAGCTCGGTCGTTGGAGCACTGGACTGGATATCCGTCGATCGCCGATTTGAATCCGAGTCAGTGCGTTTCTAACCAAAGACTGTAGTTTTAGTTTAAAAATATTGTTTATTATTATACTGGAATCTAGTTGATTCTAGAATTTTCTTTTCTATCCAGATATTTCTCTGGCGTATGTAAATTAGATTAGGCGTGTGCGCAGTTTTTTCTCGAATATTCTTCTAGGGATATAAAAGCTGAATCCCTCCAGTTGAAGGGAGTTCTATGTTCTAATAAATACATATTAAGCCTAACCGTGTGGTCATTTAAATCTCCGTGACAATATATTGCACAGAACTGATACATTTATAAGTGTATTATATCAGTGTAAATGTTTATTTTAAATTTTAATATGCCAGTATGTATTTTTTGTTTACTTTCAGTAAATTTATTATAATGTCTTTATTACTTTCTTTTTCCTTCAGCAACACAGCACTTGGGTCAATAGAAAATAATTCTCTCTTTCTCAATACAGTGAAAACACAAGCGCAATTCTCCGCGCAATACACAAAACCCAAGAACTATCTTTTCTTGGTATCATTTCAGTCCAGTCTCAAAACCAACGGAACAAACACCCTTCCTTCTCTGTCCGTTACGTTGCAAGGCCAACGCCCTTCTCCACCACGCGCTCCTAAAACTAGGGACTCTCTCTTCCCTGACCGTCCCGTTCGAGGGTCAATCACCTTCTCCCTAAAAACAGTAACCCACCGCCTAAGACGCACTACATAGCGCCAACATTCCATAATCTTCCGCCAACAGTAGCCAAACACTACATTTATAGGTTTTTTTCTTTTAAATAATATTTTGCTTTCAACTTTTCAATATGCTCTCCCACCCCTCGTCGTGTTACTAATTGTTTCCCTAGGGGGTCTGCCCCACAGTTTTAGAAACGCTGAATTAGGGAGATAATACATTAAATAGTTTACTTAAGATTATTATTTTTTTGATTGTCAAGTCATTGAAAACACATACGAGAAAATGCCTTTTCTATTACCCTGGTGTGAAAAAATTATGGAACAAATTCACTTTCGTAGACTTTTCGATTTACTACTTAACAATTCAATTGTAAATTTGGTGTAAAATATTTAAATGAATAATTCAGAAGATTATCGCAAAAAATAATACTCGCTTATCATTGTGATTCATTTTTATAAAAGCATGATAATCTAAAAAGGATGTAACACGTTATTTCTTGAAATTCCAAATTAGATAAGATCACCCTGATAGCAATGCAGCTCTCACAAAATTATTTCTAAAATGTTTTAAGGTGTTCTAATTAATTAAAATAAATTTAAAATTGTAATACGATTTTAAATAGTGTTGATAAAGCGAATTGATAATTTTTTTTAAAGTTCTGTAAATGAGAATTTTATGTAACTGAAACAACTGAAATATTTTATAAAAACTCCTGATGAGAAAAATTTATATTTAAAAACCATGTTTGTAATAAATAAATAACCACGTTTGTTCTTGTGAGGAAAGTATTAGTTGAAAGTTGTCCATATAGGAGCGTTTCCATTTTTTTACATTGACCTTACTTAAAATATCTTTATAGTTTATCTTTATATCAACTCTGTGGCGATATAAGGCACAGATAAATCGCTTTGTCTGTCACTAGTTGGCGATAAATGACACTGCGACTTACTCCTTGGAGTGCCGTCTGCAGTATAACGTCTTGGCTACCTAACAATTTGAAGAGTTTCTGAAAGACACTAACTTCCTTGATTTATTTCATTGTTCTTTTCTTATCACGTGTACTTTCATGCTGAACCTTTGTAGACCGCCATTTTTGATACAAACCAGAGGAAATAATTTAGAAACAATGAAACAGTTTAATGTGTGTAAATTTAAATGTAGCCATGAATAAATGCCTAAGAATTTTCATATTGTATATTACTCAGCATTGCTGAGTCTTTCTGCACGAATGAATGACGAACAGAAACCGCCAGAGTTGCTGTATATTAAATATAACTATTGCCAAAAGATTAAATACATTCTCTCTTAAGTTTAATTGCGATGTTTTAAACAAGTTCAAATTTAAATTTCGAAGAAATATCCTGTTACATTACCCAATTGTGGTCTGTTTTTGTAACTAGGATGCAGAGTGTTAAAATTTAAATCATTTTACTTAGAATAATTGGTAGCTTCATATTGAAACATGCTTTGTTTGGAAATAATTATTTTATATGGAGTAGGTGATTTGTCTTGTGCTTAAACCTAGCCATTTGATGATGTGCCCGCTTAACCAGAAAGCGGGTGACCGGGGTACAGATTTACCCCATTCTCACGAAATCGTTAATTCAGTAACCTTGACAGTATCCTCCTATATGACAGTCTTCATGAGAACTAAAATGTATTTGTCCCATATCTCCCTCTTATTTGGGAGTGGCAAATATTTTTCTTACAATCTTAAGGTACTTGTTTTGACTGAGCGACCTCTTTTGTTCCAAAATATTTCCTATGAAAATGCTACTTTTCCCCCTGTTAACAACTTAGTGGTTTTTATTGCTGAACTACTTATTATAGTTTATAAATGTAAATGAACAGATTATAAAAGAAGAAATGGGCCCTCTGTGATCTCTATTGAAGGAAGTTGAAACTGATCAAGCAAGGAAAGAACCTGCTGAAATAATGCATATTAATCATGATTGGAAAATTAAATTTGAGAAAAGAGATGGACATGAAACGTTTGAGTTGAAAGGAAAATTTTCAAATGCTACCTAAAGAAATCCATCAAGAAAAATATGAAGTCATATGTGAAGCACACATCGCCCTGTCAAAAAGACACAAACAAGAAAAAGTATCACATGTTATTTGTCGATCAACAAAGGACAATAAAATTACAATAACTTATACAAAATATGACAGTTTTGCTTGCAAATAACATTCCTGTAACGTTAGCGCAAAGTGTCTGTGACTTTTGTCCTTTATTATAGTTATGCACATTTGAAACTTCTTGGTTCATTTTGATTGATATTTTTTTTAAATTATCAAAAAAAAATTGAAAAGCTCTTAAAAATAGGTAAGTATGATTTCTCTTAATTAAATTATTCTCTGGGTTATTGATTTTTATCGTGTGTAATAAAAATAATTATAAAAAAAAGGATTGGGGTGACTCAGTCACCCGCGCGACCAATAACGTTACTATTGAGTGCGCGCCTGCTCTCCCGGGTTAATTATCATGCCGTTGTCAATAGTTTGCTATAGTTACACAAAAGCTATAAATTTCATTAATGGCGTCTTCTGTTTACAGACAAATAGATCGGTGGTTAAAAGTTAAATATACTTTAAAAGACTTCATTTCGGAGGTATCGAGAGATTTGCAGTGTATGTGTCAACAAAGCAGATGTTAGCTTCGTCATTTTCTTGTCTTTCGGAACAAAATACTTTATTTAGTGACTTGTAGTCTGAAGTATATAAGTGTAGTCAAACTACTTCAAACAAAACCCACTTCACTTAATTTTGGTAGGGGATTTGACATTTTATATAGACCATAAGCATGAAAGTGGAATAGATATTCTGATGTGTATGATAAAGATATCTCTTGTGTTCTTTTAACTGCATAGTCAATGAAAATGTATGAGCAATATGCTTCCAATATAACATATTTGATAAATATATATATATATATAAATCATGATGTCACATTTTATTTAAACAGGTTATATGTTGATTTTAAAATACCTAACATTTCATGCAAAACTTTTCAATTCGAATTTCTTTAACACAAATGAATTAAATTACTTTATTTGAAAATTTGACATTGGTTTTACACGAGAACTGTGGAATCAAATTATTCCAGGCTGGGTTGGTCTTAGTGGCCAGTGTCACGAGCTCACGACCAGCCTTTTTTCATTCGGATCGTGGATTTGTGCCTTGATAAAATCAAATCCCTGGATTGTAGCGAAGCTGATGCATGCTAAATCCTTCTTGATTCAGTCCTACTTAATCAGTTAACTGTGATTGACGAGTATACTTATCATTGAGAAGTTGCATGATTTTGTGTCATGGCGAGTATATTCGTTATGCGTAAACAGTAGTGACCCATTGGCTATTTCAATTATAATTTTTGAGAAAAACAAAACGTATTTTCAAATTTTAAGGCGTTTAGAATATTTCGGAGCCAGGCGAGAGAAAAACAATAAATAAAAAAATATAAAAAATTAAGCTGTACCTACATGTGTCCCCGTATGCACTCGATATAACAGCATATAAATTTGGATAATTAGAACATTTATGCGCTATGGTAATGTTTTTTAGATGTTAGCCTAAAAGAGGTTAAGGCAAAAGTCTGAAAGTAGATTTATAATAATGTTCCTTCGAGTATGGTAAGCCATGGGACAAATGCGTAGCACAGACCAGGCACAGAGCCCATTGATAGCTGCTAGTCCGAAGTTACCTAGATATTGAGTGAAGTAAATGATAATGTTTGATGTTAGAGAAGTGGTTTACAAACTTTTAATATCTTTGATCCAATTTTCAATCATAACTTTCATTACGCTTTCTCCCCCCCCCCCCGATTGAATAACAATGTTTTGAAAGAAATAAAAATGTACGTTGAAGATATAGCTTCAATATGGCTTTAATCATAACCATACACATTTTAGAGATAACTATTAAATTTTGTACATAACCATACAAGTTTTCCAGATAACTATTAAATTTTGTACATAAGAAGCCCATGGAAGACACTAATAATTATTAAACTTGATTTTAATTTACTATGGAGAAATTAATTATTAAAAACATTGTGCAGTACTGTTACATTTATAAGTATATTAATAAGTGTAAATATATATATATCCATTTAATTTTTTATTTATATATTTGAATTTTTGCTTCCTTTAAGTAAAATAATATTTATTTAATATTTTATTTTCTATTTTTCAATATGTTCGAGCCCCCACGTAGGAATATCGCACCCCCCCCCCCCAGTTTGAGAAAGGCTGTGTAAGAACCATGCTGACGTTAGGGCATGGGTGGCGAACCTTTATTGATCAACGTGCCACATTTTTCTAAATTGTTTGATGAGGTATAGACGCGCCGTCAAATAGTTTTGTTTTGTGGTTACTGAAAAAATAATAAAACTAAATACTAACAACTCAAAACTTATTATTTACTACGAAAAAATACGTTTTCACTGTATAATAGTAAATGCTTTAGTAAAGCGTGTAATTCAAGTTAAAGTAACATTAGTGTGAGTTATGTTGTTGAGATTACGAGTAGAGGACAAATAACTTATATTAGGATTGTAAGATGTTACTTTTGGCGGAATGCATGCTGAATCGGAGGCATCTGACAAACGGCTTTTAAGCGAGTTTTTAATATTCATTTCTGAAAATAATAACTCATAGGCATAGGTAGATGAAGATATAGTTAAAATAGCATGAGCCAGCTTCTTCAAACAGTTAAATGTATCTGCAGTTCATTTTCCAAACGATATTTTATATATAACGGTTCCAGAACATGAAACACTCACCACTTTGTCGCCTGTACTAATCATGCCATGTTTCTCGATCCACCAAGCTTGAAATTCTCCATTACACTTGTCGTGCCCCAGTCCTATCTTGGACTGAGTTCACATTTCCCGACGCGCCTGGTGTGGGAGGAAACATATCATCACCAACAAAAGCCATAGTAACAAATATTTATTTAAGACAGACAAACACAATTAACAAGCACAAGTTCAATCTATAAGTGGAAACCTTGGAGTGATTCTCTAATACCTAGATTAATCCTGATACTCAAATCTAATACTCAAATCTAACATTCAAATCTAATATTCCCGTCTAAGTAATCTCAACTATCAAAATTGACAAGGAGACGAACTCTTGCTAACTTCGGGTCGGTACTAAATCTAGTTGTTTTGATTACTTTAATAATTAATCTAGTACTTTACTATAATACTATCAAATACGCGCAAAGCTCGTTGAAGTGATCTGTAGACGATACTTACATTTAGTTTGGCAATTCCTTCGCTCTCTCACATTTACGAAATCTAGGCTTTATGTAGTCGAATTAATTAGTATATAACTATCTCGTGTTTTTCCTAAAAAGGCTGTGAAATAGAATAAATGCTGGCCCCAAAGTTACCCAAGAGGATTAGTTTGGAAATTCACGCGGATAGCCCCGTCACACACTTACTGTCTTGCACTTATCGTTTTTTTTTTCAGAACTAACCATGTTAAATTACGGTTAAAAATCGTAAATATAACACTAATAAATTTTAAAATACTGTTGTGTCAACGAAATTTATTATGCTATGCATTGACAAACTTCGCATCATTAGCAATTGCAGTCCATAACGTAACTAAAATAAGAGAAATAACAAACGAATGTGTTTCCCGCCGCGTCATGGCGAATCATCGTTTGATCGTAATGCTTTGTATTGAACTTTGTTATTTTGAACTAAAATAGAAACTGCGTTTTGATCAGTGGAGTGCCCAAAATATAATGTCTCCTGCCTCTGGTTCTCCATCCCGGCGTTAGGGTAATGGTCCACAATGCTCTCTCTCTCTCTCTTTGTGTGTGTTGCCTAAAAAACAATTATTTTATTTGGGTGATAAAGGCAAGGATGCTTTCTAGTAAGAGGTCTGTGATCAACCCTAGTGCGTCTACTCCAGAACCTCCTTAGTGTCAAGATAGGTAGAAAATATTTTGTCAGTAAAGAGAGAAATAAATCAAAGTGTGTTTTTAGGTCTCTCAGTCCTAGATATATCCATAAAAACGTATGGTAAATTGCGATTATCGAGTAATAGTATGTAATGTATGTTTATGTTTACCAAATAAATAAGAATTAATAATAACATTGGCAATTTTGTTAAAAAACCCATCTTTTTGATCCAATATTTTAATACCTAAACTTACTCTGTAATTGACAAGTATAACTGTTAACGGTTTGAATCCTGTTTACTCATAGTAATCACAGTGATGGAGAGCAAGATGCCAGCCCTGGAAACATCCATATAATTTAAATGTTGTTTAAAACTATGAGGTTTTCCATCAAAACATTTCGTATTTCCTCTAACTGTAACGTTAACAAACAACAAATCAGTATAATTTATTTATCATATCAGCTGAAGTATAAATGCAGCGTTTAATTTTACCATTTACGCGGAATAATCTCTGAAATATAAAACATTACAAGTTTTTTTTCCCTTTAGAAATGGGTAAAAAAAAAGTACTAAGTTTTACTTTCGTTCCCTGTCTCAAAAATAAAAAAAAATCAACCCCACAAATATTTAGCATTTCATCACTCACGCTTCACACAAATCACTTAAAAAAGAATAAATGTCAAAGTGTTTGTCTTGTGTGTTTTTTCTCTTGTGTTTATCTGGGTTTTTTTTTCCTCTCTTTTCATTCGATCTAATCGTTATTCCTAATGGTTTCCGAGAGAAAAAGAAAACTAAAATAGATTTTTTTTTTTTTTTTTTGCGAATTCTTCAGAATTCTTGTTAATATTGACTCTTGGTTAATCTAGTCCTTTTAATTAAAGAATAAATAAAGTTAAATTCTAAAGTTAATTTTACTTTTTTTCGGACACGTATTTAGTACTATATATATACGGGGTGATTCGCTACCAGACTAAAAAACATGCAGAGTGTGTAAGGGGTACAGAGACGACTCGGAATCATAAAGGGATGCAGGGTCACAAATGCAGTAGTTGCAAACTGTGTTGCAAAGAAGAAGAGAAATAACGACATATTAATGGGACAGAGAACATTCTATTGAAAGGTTGTACTACAATAGATGTTCGAAATTACGACCAAAAGTCATCTGGCAAGCCTGATAGCGGAGCCGTATGGTATCCCTTACGTTCTGTAAGATTTCTACCGGCATTATTGCGGTAGATAGCGTTGAAAGAAAAGTTTCGTGAACACTGATCCTTCTAGAAGACGTCCTTTTCGATTCTTTTTCCCTGGTAGTAGGATGATTTCTTATTTAAACGAGTACTGGTCGAGTGTGTTTACGTTAATCCGTTTTTTGCAGGATACTCGCAGTAAATCAGATGGGTGCATACCATCTTAATCACGTTCATTTATTACCGCCTAAGGATTATTCTCTTTTTAATACGTTTGCTGCACGGTTCCTGCAATATAGTAATACAAACAGTGCATTTTCTGCGCCCGCATTGCTCAAGGATGAAGCATGCATCACGCGGGAGGGAGCCTTAAGCATGACGCTCATGTGTACCTTGCAGAACCCTCATCGTACACAATTACGAGCATCTCAACAGCACTTCTCTGTCAAAGTTTGGACCGGCATTCTCAGAGATTACCGCATTGCACCGCATCTACTGGATAGTCCTTTGAATGGTAGGGCATATCTGATCTTATTTGCACCCAGTCATCCCCGAGCTTCTTTACGCAGCACATGTTCATCCATCGTTGCGTCAGTCCATGTGGTACCATCATGACGGGGTCCTCCACATTACCAAATTTTCCTTTGCTGACTCCTCAACGTAATCTTTGGACAGTGGGGGATAGGTCGGGGTGCTGATTAATTAGCCTGCCAGATTACCGGACTTATTATCCATGGACTTCTTCTTTCGGGCCACATGAAGTAATTGATGAGTTGAAGAACTCATCGCCCGAATATCTATAGCTGCTAGAAGAATACTTGATATCCCAGGAATCTTCCAGAACATAAGGAATTCTATGCAACGCCGCTGTTAGACTACTTCTGGTTGTAATTTCTAACACAGGATGTAGTATAAACTTTCAATAAATTGTTTTCTGTCCCATTAATTTATAGCTGTTTTTGTTCTGTTTCTCTGATTCTTTGCACCACAACTCGCAACTACGATATCTGAGACTCTGTATTCCTATGGGATTCCAAGTTGTTTCTGTCTCCCTATACACATGCAAGTTTGTCGGTTTGGTAGCGAATCACCCTGTATATTACTGCCCCTTTACAGAATTAAAATACTTTTGAAAATATAATGTTGAAATGGTTTAACTTAGATTTCTTAGTTTAAGTAGTTTTAAAGTTTATAAAACAAGCCAGACACTGAGTCTGCATTGAATGGTTAAAGTTCTCTCTTTTTATGTTCAACAAATTGATTTTACAAACCTTTAAAGCTAGAAAGATTGAAACTTAAGTTAACTTCAGCTTGAGATAAATAGCATAATTATGAAAAACTGAACTGAAATGGTAAGAAGATAGAGAAGTTAAAACGCAGGACTGATGAAATTAGAAAAACACTGCAAGTCTGAACTCAATTTATTTCAAGTTACATCTGACTCCCTTAAACTAGAGGTTTTCATTATTTTCATTAAAAAAAGCTTCGAATAACTTTTTTTTTAAGAAACCTTTTCTTTTCTTCACTCACCGGTGTCGGTTTTTCACTTGATCCGTGGTTCAAGAATACGAAGTCCGCCGCCAATAGATCTCGCGTTGCTTCAAATTATGTTATTAACATGCCAATTAATAAACTACTGGAATAAACACGAATCAGTGAGTGAAATAAAAGTTTTGAAACGGAAGGAAATTTGACAGTACGAATAAATGATATTAAAAATAAATCTCATTGTGTTAATTAAATTTTTTACAAAATCGTAGAGAGTTAATAATTGTTTGTTTTACCCTAGTTTCATATTCAGTAAATAAATTAAATTTCTATTTAATAAATTGTAATATGTTGTAAGTTTAATTTATATTTGATCAACTTGTACCTTAAAAAATGTACCGGAAAATATTATTTAATATTATCTAATGTCTTGTAATTTTTGCCATTTATGTTTGATAAACACAAAAGTAAAAATGTATCTATATTGAAATGTACTTCCATGACTTATCATGTTGTGTTAATTTGTAACTTTTTTTTGCGTTATTAATTTGTAAAATTTATTTTTAAAGAAATAATAAGCTCATATTTTCTATAATATCAGACATAGCAGTCAACCTCACCGCACTGCTTGGATAATAATATTGTATTAACTCCTGAATAAATAAATTATTCGAATGCATACCATTGAAATTAATTACCTTCAGGCTCTTTCAAAATAAACAGTTGAAATATCAACAATCAGATGAGTTTTGCAGATGCATAATAATTAATTGCTTTTGGAGAATAATGATGATTTCGCTGAAGGATATAAATGCTCTTGAAATTATTCTATTTTCACGAAAATAAGAGAATATTCTATTTTTCAGATATCATTGTGATAATTACCTTAAATATTTTCCGAGGATGTTGTTTATAAATTGATGAATTGTCATTTTTTTGTAAATTTAGTAATATAAAATCATACAGCTGTTAAATGAGCCATTTTCGTTGAAAGTGATGCAAGTCCGTTTTATATTATATGGAGATATTTAAGTGTTTGTATATGAATGGTTTGAAAAATTTTGATATATGTTAATATGCTTATTTATATTTTTCAAATATTAAACTGATTTAATTTTATAACGAGATGTTTTTTAAAGTATTCGTAAAAAATATTTATACTTTTCAGGATTCCAAATGGACTTACACCACTTTCAAAGTCAACAAAATATGAAAATCATACATTGATGAAATATTAAATATGGGATTTCAAATGAATCAAACCAATTTTTTATCACACTTTTTATTAAATATGTTAAAAAATCTTCTTCAAGTAATGCCATTTAATATATATTAATTACAACTTTATGTTAGTATGTTAGAAAATGAAGGAACGGAAAATTTTATACCATTAACAATGTTGCCACACATATAAAAATGAAGTAGATAAATTTTGTAGTATAATTTTTAAACTAAATATTATGTCTTAGCGGAAAGTGGACTTACACCACTTTCAAAGTAATTATATTTGTAATTACATTAACTACGTAAATTTAAATTTACAAAATGATGACGATTTTGAAAGATAATTTGGGAACTGTTTAAAAATTAAAAGTTCACAGTTTATTGCATTCAATGTTATCATTAACTAACTTTGTCGAATATGGACATACACCGCTTTTAAAGAAAACGGTTCAAATGTTCAATAAAAGGAAAATGAGTTAATACTTTCAAACTCCTTTATTCTATAAAAATTGTTAGACAATTTTCTTCAAAGAATGAATATTGATACTTTGTGAAGTAGGCGTTTATTATTTTTCGTGGGCTATTTATTTATATCGTTTTATATTTCTCGCAGTTTTTTTATGCTTTATTAACATTTAAACAATTGCATTTAAGAAAATATATTTTATTTTGCCGAATTTTATGTTTGTATTTAGACTTTACTTTAAGGGTGGGAAAAATGCTTCCAAGGAACTATTCACCGTCACAATGAAATTAAATTTAATGGTGACTATTTGCTGTGAAAAGATGAGAAGTATGTTGCAATGCACATTCTGCACACATGCCCTCCTTTCTTTTCCCTTTCTACTACATTTCCTACATCGTCTGTAGTTGGAAACTATCTTTGGCTCATATTTCCCACACTGGCTAAGCGCACATCATCCAGAACTACACACTTCTTTGCTTGGAAGCTACAGAACGTCCTTTCCTTTTTCTTGAGGAATGTCCAACTTTTAGCTGACAAGCTAATGCAATACGGAATGTTAGTTGGTCTAAATTTTTGTTTCTTTTGTTCACTTGGCACAGTATGAAACTATTTATGATGGCAAGGTCAATAAGATAATAAAAGTTACGCGATGCCCCACCATTTTACAGATCTTGTTCTTATTTGGTATATTTTCTTTGATCGAAGCGATCAACCCTTCCCATGACATCGTTATATACAATGACGGAATTTGGACAAGGTACTTTTTCTTTAGTACCATCTGTTTTTGTCCAACTTGCAGATGTCATAATCGCTGAATTATGTGCAGTTGCACAAAACTTAAGCGGGAATTAGTCTTCTCATCGTTATAATGGGTTATGCTTTTCCCACAAGTGTATTTTGTTAGATCATGTAGATGGTAAGTAATCTCTCTCTCTCTCTTCCCAAGGCCCACGAATAACTCATTTTATATGATTTTATTCCATTCTGCCTACTTCATCCATCGAGCTCATACCCATATTCCAAATATCATTAAAGGAATATGCTAAGAATAGAAGTGAACTGCAGTATCTAATAGTGAAAGCAACAGCGTTTTTTGATGCAATCGAGAGAAAAATAAAGTTTTTGTAATGCAACTTTTCCTGCAGTCAAAAACATTGCTAACCAATTATGCAGTTTAAATCAAGAATACGTTAAATTTAAAATTAATTTTCTAACTTTGAAAGTTCTTAGTTGTTTCATGCATTTTTTTCCACTTCGGTTAGTAATGTGGAAGATTGGAGAGAATACCATCTCGGCTGTGATCCTCGTCACTTGGCCGTGGCTTAAAATTACGAGGTCCATCACAAATAGCTCTCATGTTGCTTCACAGTGCAACTTGAAATAAAATCAAATTAAGCCCCATTTTTGTTCAGTCAATTAGAATAAGTGAAAAATAATTTTAACTTAATAATATTAATTAATTGATTAAATAGCAACAAACATGGAATTATTCATAGGTTATTTTTTTAAAAAACATTGGCAGTATTTTTTCTTGGGAATTAAAATTAGTTTCAATTGGAATTTATAATGTATAAGAAGAAAATTTATACTAAATAACTGATACACCTATATCTCTATCTGAATATTATATGTATGCATATAAATTTATATATTATTAATAATCATATACTGAATTGCCATTGATCTAATAAAACAAAGTTACAAGTAGAAGTATAATAAGATAGTAAGGATCAAATTTAAGATAGCCACAGCATTATACGTCTGTGTGTGCGTGTGTGTCCTCTAACTAGCTTTTTAAGAAAAAATAATAAAACATGATTCAGCAACAACAAAATAAATTAGAGATTTTTATTTTAACAAATATATTTTTAGTTGTATACATAACTAATGAATGTAGTTGAGAATTCACAGCCTTTATATTTTTAGATGAAAATGTTGATAATTATAATAATTGGTTTCATAAATTATGAAAATTACCAAAATTAATTAAAACTGGAAAATGTTTTATTAATTCATTTATAACGTGCATGCCAGTGTAAATGCTTGAGAAACCCTTTATTACTCATACTTACTCGTAAAAACGCGAAGTATCTAAGAGCTTCGAAATTTCGCCTTTAACTAGTGACAACAGGTTCTTACTAGAAAATAAACGAAATAAAAAATTTAGCTTAGGATATTTGCTGCAACCTTTTCTTATAAACTTTTCTTATTGCACCTATAACACCAATTAACCGAATTACATCTAAATCAATTGTATGAAATTCGTTTACTCTTATACGTGTTGTAAAAACAGACTCTAACAAAAGAGTGCTGTAATTACATTAAGTCCATTACTTAAAATACAATGTATTTAAGTATCTAAATATGTATTTTTTGTTGATTTACATGAATCTTGCCGGGTACCAAAAATGGCCGATGCAATATTAGTTTCGCTACCCAGGTTTGCCATTCAATTGTCCGTGAAATGAAAACCCTGGTCTGTTCAATATGTCAGCACCTTAGTTCCGAGTTGTCAGGCTTGGCGTGATATAAGAAAAGGCTCGGTGAATTCATTCTATTTTCACGTATTTTCATCTTTTCGTGTATATCTCCAATTACTTGAGAAATCCATTTTTTGCCACATACTAAAAGGATAAATAAATTATCATTATAGTTTCTTATTTATTTAACGAAAAATAGAATTTTAAAATAAAGTTATACACGAATTCTTTACAAATGTTGCTCCATATTCTTCATGTAAATTGTTTAAATTCTACGTAAATCAGAAGTAAGTGAGCTTGAATTACTTGCAGCTATTTATTTGTAAATATTGAAAAATTGAGATTTTTTTACAGATTACTTTAGATTGAGTAAGTCTTTCTTTAAAAAATGAAGTAATAATAAAATATTATTATAAAAAAGGGAGAAAGTAATATTCTAATCTTCAGAAGAAATTAGAACGCAATGGAGGAGTAATTATTTGAAATACAAAAGGCCTAATTCTGTGGATCACTAAATGCCTTTACTTAACATTTCGTTAAACAATCTTTATACACGTGAAATGTGATTTAAAATCACGATTTTTCCCTTTTATTTTATTAATTATATGCAAAGATTAGAGCCGAATAGTAGACATATAGTACCATTTTTCATGGCTTTAAGCCATTCTTGCTGTGATTATTGCGGAAAAATGGACCATTTCTATTTAGTTTTAAGCAATTTTTTTCCAATTTGAAAGTTATAAACAATGTGCAAAATATTACAAGTTCCTTTTTTTTTTCTTTGGAATTATTTTGATTATGCAGAATGCTATATTATGAATCAAATAGAAACAAATGTAAACATAACATCTGAAGCCGTTTCAAATATACGTTGTCACGACCCTTCGGTCGTAGGTGAAGTTTGGGACACCGAATGAACAGCCATTGTAAAAAAATAACTACGATTATTTGATCTATGCATTCATTATTAAGAATTGTTACAAACTGTGAGAGCCATAAAATTTAATTGCAATCCTACATTCCTAAGACCAGTAATTATGCATTTAACTGTGTGCGATCCGATGTATCTGCTCTCTTCAGGTCTCTCCAGGTCAATTGGATGTCCTGGACTAAAGCTTCTTTTCAAGAACTCCAAAAAAATCCGATAGTCACTTCTCTAATCTCACTTTAATTGAAACTTAACGACTAACACTCATTTTGATAGAGTATAAATATCCCTTAAATTAGCATAAAATTAAGTTCTATCTACGAAAGGTGGTTTAAAAATCAAATAAAAGTCAAAGAACTATTTTCCCCAAGAGGGAGTAAAAAGTTGCGATTAGGACCCGTCACAACGTTTGCCTTAAAAACCACATTTATCCATGTATTATAGCTTAAATTTTTTATAGTAATATTTGATAGTCTTTACTAAACTTTCCCTTTTTTTATATAAATGTAATTATTTTTAATTTTATAACATAACAAAACATCCAATTCTGCGGGTCACCCAGTGCACGCTTTTTTAATATTTCGTTAAATATCTTTATAAACTTGAAATGATTTAAATTTCAAGTGGTACTTTTCCCTGATGGAGTAAAATACGTTTAACACGAAAACGCTTAAGACGAAATTTCGGTTGAAATGAACTAATACAACGGTCTCACCGAACTACTATGTATTTTCATGCTTGTTCTCTCTTAACACGAAAAGAAATTCCTTTAACTCGAAAATATTTCTTTTTTGAGAAAAAACAAAATATAAAAAGCACCAGTTACCCTGGCGAGATTTAAGAGGAGTGGAAAATGAAAGAGGTAGTTTCATAGAAAGGAGGCTAACTTGGCTCTGAAATACCTTCGAAATAGCCTGTGACACGAACCAATTGTGTTTATAAAAACTACTTTCACCCTCCTACAAACGCCACAAAAAACTCCTCGTCCCTCATCAGTAGGATTTGGTATTCGGTAACGATTACGTCGAAATATGAGTAAAAATCAGTGAGTTTGGTTCGCGATTTTTATTCTTCTATTTTAGAAGAATTTTTTTCTGAGCACAATGGCAAAGAGCTGAGTCGGAAAGCAAACTGCTATTTTTGCTTAAAATGAACATGGAGCATTTTAAGGCTGTTCATGCAAAACAGAAGACGAAATGGAAACAAAATATGTAAAGATTTTGGTATTGCTAAATTTTGTTTAAATTTCATTAAGTGTTTTGGAAAATGTTTTTGTTTCATTGATTTTTTAAATGCAGGCATATATACCAGGGGTGGCGAACCTTTATGGATCAACGTGCCATATTTTTCTAAAAGAGTATTTAATGAGGTGTAGACGTGCTGTCAAATAATTTTGACTTGTGATATATTACATTTTGGGGGAAATAATAAAACTAAATGCTAACAACACAAAACTCTACTTACTAAGAAAATATACCTTTTGCATTGTTTAGTTATAAATGTTTTAGTTATACGTATAATTCAAATTATAAAGTAACATTAGTGTGACTTCTGTTGTTGCAGATTGGATGACAAATAACTTATATTAGGATTGTAAAATGTTACTTTTTGTAGAATACATGCTGAATTTCAGTCATCTGCCAAATGGTTTCTAAGTACTTAATTACGTTTGCTACTTAGTGTGGTTCACTTTTTTGACAAGAGGGTTTGTGATTTGCTTCAAAATACCGTTTTACAGACGATGTTCTGCATACCACTATTTCAGAACATAAGACATACATCACTTTGTCGCCTTTACTAATAATGCCATATGCTGCTCGGACCGCCAAATTAAAATTCTCTGTTACACTTACTATCTTGCACTTTTTGATCGTTTGCTGAACTAGCCACGTTAGATAATAGTTAAAAATTATAAATATAGCCCAGATAAACTTTAAAATACAATTGCGTCAATAAAACTGATTATTCTATGCATTGACAAACTTTACATTATAAGCAAAGCTACGGCGTAACTACGGTTAGACAATAACAAACGAGTTTGCTCCCCGCCGCCACGGGACCGATCACTCGCGTTTGTTCGTAATAGTTCATAGCGAACTTTGAAATTTTGAAATAAATGTAAACCATTTTGATCACTGGCATGCCAAAATTATTGTGTTGCGTGCCATCAATGGCACACGTGCCACTGGTCCGCTGCATATGTACGTAAATAAAATGTACTCTGATAAAAAAAAATTGTAAAACATATATTCTTTTTTTTTTTGCAATATCTTTTAACACGAAAAAATAATTCAGTCCCCTTAGTTTCGAGTTAAAAGATTTTCACTGTATTTTATTTACTAAAATATGTAAATATTCCGTCAGATAAAAATAAAATTCCATTCTTCTTCAGCAAAGAATTTCCATCTGAATTCCATAGTAAAATGTTAGCAAAACTCCGTAAAAAGGAAAGGATAAAAGGTAGGGGAGAAAGTATGTTTTTAAATTAACAAGAGAATTTTCTCTCAAACTTTTATTTTGCATGGAATCAGAATATCTTATTATCAGTTATTGATTTAAAGGATAATAAAGTTGTGTTTATGTTTGTGTGTTTGAATCTTGATGTTTGATAGAACTGAAACATTGATTACTGAAACTCTTGTCAATGGTATTAAAATTAATGGCAGCGTTTGGAAAAATATATAAAAAGATATTTAATTAATTGTAAAAAAGTATTTTGATATCGGTAGACATCCTTCAGATCATCTTACTTTGAATTAATGCATCAACGAAGAGGTTTTTGGATAGTTTAGCAAATTAACGCTTGTGAGGACGTGAGCAGTTTTGAAAAAATATAACTCGACAATTTTCATGAGTAGAGACAATTTATAATGCATTCATAAATATGTAATTGTATATTGTGCGGTTCTCTTTAAACTGATATAAACGAGCACTGAAATAAAATTCCTTGCTCTTATCCTTTGAGATTCATAACTAATTTTTCCATATATTTCTAAAGATTTTTTATATCACTAAATAAATATGCCATTCTTTAAAATACTGAATATATTTGAATTTTTTAATAGAAAATCACATGAAATCAAAAGATATATTGCTACAAAATGAGAGGAATTGTGACCAGGAATGAATAATTTTTTAGCAAAGAATTAACAATGGACATTTCTTAAGTGATTTTGAAAACATTCGCTATGCAGAATTTAGTTAACAAAGAAATGTGTTTTGTATTTGTTTTAGAACGTCTTTTTATTAATAAACTTTCAAGGAATCAGAAAATCGTAATTTAAATAATAACTAAACACCATTTCATTCTATAAGTCTGATATGTCTTAAATTTTACAGTTTATATTTGGAAATTCTCATGGCAGTACTTTCAAACTGTCCTAAGAAACATTTAATTCAATATTAAAATACAATAAATTATTTTTAAGTACAAGGCAGACACAGAAGTGTAATTATTTATAACTAATCCCCTGACCTCATCTGTAATAATGACTCAAATAAGTGCAATAAAATCAGAAGAAATTCTTCCTATCCGAACTATATATCCACCATTATAGTCTACATCCCATTACTTCACCCAAATAAAAAGGAAAGAAAATCCCCCGAACAATTCGAAATTGGGCATATTCAGCACTTTTCTCTACAAATCCCATTCCCTTTCCACGTTTCCATTTTATTGACTACCTGCGGGTTCTTTTTCTTCGTTGCGGTATTATCATTATACGACGAAAGCACCCTCAAATTTCACACAGCCCGCAAATGGAGTCGTAAATGTCATCACGGAGAAGGCTTGTACGCCTAGAAGCTGAAAGGGAACATAAAAAGGAGGACATTGTTGTGGTGCCACACACTTAAATGTAATAGACTTTACTGGTATTAGATTATGTTGTATACATAGTTCGAAATGGCTTGGATTTACGATGTAATAATATATACTGTTATTTGAATGTATTGCATATCAGGAGGTGTTTTTTTAATATTATTTATCAAGAAACATTGAGAAGTGGTACATGATACAAAACAGGCTCTTGTTATTTGGGGGATGTTTTATTTTTAAAAAAAATATTAACACATTATTCATTAGGAATTTTTTTTTTTCGTTTCTGTTTCTTTGTTCTTACTTTATAGACGTTGTTTACTTTATAACTAATACCTTTTTCAAATTAAATATAGGTCCGTCGCCAATACCTTTCGTGTTGCTTGAAAGTGTGGCGTAAATTACTAGGCCTGTCACCAATAGCAATACAGTAGCTTCAAGATATGATATAAATAATTACTTGCACATTCAAAATGGGACGTCAGTGATTCTCGAACAGTGAGGCACGTGGGCGTGAGAGGGAGCGTGATAACCCTACATGGAGGGCGCAAGCATATCAAAAAGTTGAAAATGAAAGATTTTTTTTAAAATTATTATCTAAAAGTAATTTATTTAAAATATATATTTCTTAAAAATATAATGTATTTAATATATATATATATTACTTATAAAAGTAGAATATAGAAAATCTAATGCTTATCTCCATAATTTACTGCGTATAATTAAGGCCATATTATCGCTTTAACTTCAAATTACATAAATATTACATTGAATGCAATGTTATTGTATGAGGGGGAGCGATGAAAAGCAAGACTGAAAATTGGTTTGCAAATATAAGAAGTTTGAAAAGCACTGAGCGACGTTAATAAGAATAAATTTTTAAATCGAACTTTTGATAAATTAATAGTTTGATTTATTTTATTTATCAGAACTAATAATGTGTTTCATCTGTAGATGATTTTTTGAAAAATTTCTTTATAAATATATATATATATATATATATATATATAATCCAAATTTCTGTACAAAAGAGAGATGAATAACCATAATTAAAACTGAAAAGAATAGTAATTGCAAGATAACCAGACAACAGAATTTAAAAGGAGATATGAAAATTTAAAATAACAGAATTAAATATAAAAGAATGGATGCTACAATATTATCAACATAGCTGACTTAGAACAGCTTATATACAAAAAAAATTTCTCTGTATAAAAGTGGGGTTGAACATGTTTTTTGGTCAGCCAACCTTCCCCCTTTCTGTTAATAATACTGTGCAAAAACCTATTGAAAATTATGGATAGGAAATCTAAATCCAATATGAGAAAAAGGTAACTTACCTAAAAATTGCATACAGAAATGCAAAAGCCGCGTTAAATCTGAGTACAATAAACAAGTTTTTGCCAGATATATATATATTTCTACTTTTTTTACCCATATAAGAAAAAAATGGGGAAAAAATTAATAAACCTCTTAAATATGTTTAAAAATAAGAAATACACAACAAAGGAAAGGGCAATCAAATACATGAAATCAACAGATATTTTTACTTAGAATTATATATGTTAAGTCATCCTGCGTATCGAAAACAAGGAAAGACTCAGTCGTCTTATTTCGAAAATAATTGGAGGAGATTCGGAATGGTAATAACTATGTATTTTCTTTTTGAAAGGGTCACAATTAAAATAGGAATCGTACTTTCTTATATTGAGAAACATAGCAATTTATTGTAGTCAAGGGAAATATTTATGTTTTTAAAATACCTTCGCTGGTGTTTTGAAAAATTCATCATGCTTATAATATTTCTTTCTTTTTCTCATATTTAAATTCATAGGAAATGATAAACTCTATATGTATGCGTGAGCGAAATTTGATCTAAGCAAATCTGGTTCCATGCAACATTTTGTGAAAAGTGGGGGGAAAAGTACATAATTTAACTTTAACCAAATGCTATTATATTTATTATCTTTTATAAAATAATATAGAATGGATTTATAATTAGCATTTTTTTTTATATTTCATCTCGAGTAGTTTTAAGTTTACATCTAATCCTGATAATTAGACATTTAATTTCAAGCAAGCAGGTTTTTCTCTAAGTACTTTTTCCAATTACTTAAATTTTTGTATGCAAATAAATTTTTTTAATATTATTTTTTAATGTTGGGCGTAGATGGTGTCTTGAGAACTCACAGCAGTTCTGTGGCTTTGCCTACGAAATATAACGTGGAAGCAGTATCACTTCGGTAATACCCTATGCAACAATAAACACAGCCTTCAGATGATAGAATGTTGCACACACCTGTATACGTGTCATTATAAATGTGGTTCGTTAGTTCGAGCCCATGTTTCTTCTATTCCATCCTTCCTCTGCAACTTTCACCTTCCTTTTTGTACTTGTTCAAAGGATGATGTTTAAGTGCATAATGGTACCGGGTGAAGCTGTATCTAGGAAAGAAGTGTCAAGCACGTGACCTGTGAGCTGCATGTGGTCCATCAGTAAGAAAGTCGCGGCCTACCTATTCTTTTTTTAAATTAATAAATATCAAGCTTTTAAAAGTTTTTCATTTTGAAATTTATTTCGATACATTAAATAGATGTAAAACGAAAATGTTCCATGGGCATATTTGTTAGCATATTCATTTCAGTTGTCCTTTTTAATTATGAGTTCTTAAAGTTCAAGAGATTGTATTTAGCCCTTTCTCGTCATTTAATTTTAAATAAACGAGGTGTGATAGGTTTTAAATAATTTCCATTAAGATGTTTTCCAGTTATTTACAATCAGATCAATCTTATATTTTTGTAATAAAGCATGTTTACATCTTTAATTAGTATACAAATATTTCACTTTGGCTTGAGATGATTTTTTTTGTTTTGACTTACTTTGAATAATTAAGAATTCTTTTTCTCAGTCTCTGATAAGTTCATTCACCATCAGCTGTAAAAAACAGAATATAAATATTAAAACTGAAGCAGAAATTAATATTAGACATTGACTGCTACCATATCATCATCAGTAAACAATGCTAAATGAAAAATAAAGTTGAAAAATGGTGTATTTATTTATTTACTGTAATTATCATATGAATATTTGTTTAAGAACATCCTTAATAAATATAAATTATTTTATCAAAGTTTATATCTATTTTTGGAGTATACTATGATATCTAAATCTTATAACTAAATTAATTTAAATATCCCTAAGGCTGCAATTATTTTCATGTTTATCATCATATGTAACATAGAGTACTCGTGTTTTCTTTTTCACAGCATACTAGCAGAGAAAAAGAAGAAGAAATTTACATGTATTCCTAAGTAAAATGTTGTGTCTAAAAGGGGAGAAAGCTATTTTTTTGGCTAGAATTAGTAAAATTTGTAGAAATTTCATAAATAGAGGGAGGAGGATCAAGGAAAAATTACTGGGTTATAATACTTCTGAGATAAATGAAATAGTTATGGTCTTAGATTAGTATTTTAAGCTCTTTTCACTTATCATTAAACAGTAACAGCTGCATTAAATTTATCCATCTTATCAAATACATTTAAATCACAAGTAAGAAATAAAAGTACTCACACACAAACAAATTAAAATAAATTTATTTACTATAAATTTACTTTTAAAAATTCTGGTTTTTTTTATAAAAAAAATTTGTGATTTTGACTAAACAGAAAAAGACATTTTTCTTCCGTCATGCTTTTTTTTAAATTTATTATTTAAATAAAATGACAACAAATTATTTTGCATTTTTATGGAACGTTAATATGTGTAATGTAATGTAACTGAAATTAGACAAAGGGCCGAAAAATAGACGCATATGTTTGGAACTTATCTGAAAAGTACTAGAATGTCAGGAAGTTCAATTGATGTACGCTGTGAAGAACATTTTTAAAAAAGTGCACTAGTTGCAACAAATGCACAAAAAACTCCCCTGTAACAAGGAATAATGTATTTATATTATAAAGTCATTGCAGTCGTCAAAAAAATTTGACTCACTTAATAACTTTCGCATTTTTTATCATAGCTAGACAAACTGACTGCTTCTATTAATAGATTAAAGATAATTGAATTTAGATTTTCGATGCGTTAACTAATTTCTAATACAAAATTTTTTCCCATTAAAAAGCCTAATTTTTTGAGAAATATCTAAATAACCTATATTCTAAATTTCATTTGAATACAGACATTTTTTTCATTAGACGAAATTAATTTTCGATGGACTTGATTCCCATTTTTTAAATTTCGCTTAACCAGTGGGTCGATAATTGAAATTTTTTGACTAGTTTACAACTCACGAAGTCTGTGTGATGTTCCAACGTAATTTTCTCATGTGAATATTTCTCAAAGTAAGAGAAACCCATAAAATGCTACAATTGAGATCTATGTGATATGATACATTAAAATATATATGAGAGTCAGGTATTATGGAATAGTCAGGTAATACTGAATACGCAGATTTTGGCTCTGTTTGTGGCTGCTAATTAGCGGGAAAACCTTGAAGTATTGACGAAAGTCTCTCATGATGTATTGCAGTGAGAGTTGTGACCACTTTTTGTTATTATAGTTCATTCGCTACATAACAAAGTGTGTTTTGTGAATTTCAAAAAATTTTTGCAGGTATGTTTTCAAACATTTTAATCCACTAGTCATACGTGACTTGAACTTTTTAGTTAAGCGTAATATATATACCAAAAGAGTTGTAGTTTTTAGTACTATGGTTGTTTTTTAGCTCATTATGTTTTGTCCTTCCGTTTAAAGGTTCATTTTACAAAATGACATGTTGGGTATTATGCAATACTATATATTCCATAAATCCTTACACATTCCCTCCTGTTGTATCATTTGTAATGGAGTTCATGCCATCAAATAAACTATCAGAATACAAAGACGCTGAGTGTATTTTCTTTAATGAAAAATTTTCCCAGAACAAATTGAAAAATTCCGACATGCCTGCATTTTCCCACATACAAATTCTTCTGTACCAGATCCAGGACAGTTTCCTCATAGTTTGGTGCCCTTACTCTTCATTCATGAGGGTCCTCGAAGTAGGGTCCACTGTCGAACTATCTCTGGTGCAAGCGTGCTAA
>BMAO01022362.1:0-17379 GCA_019973975.1 Trichonephila clavata | reverse complement strand
TTTATTTTTATCAAAACATAATTTTTATCATTTATTTTAATAATTAATATTAATATCATTTATTTTAATGACGATCTCTTCGCAATGAAATCATTTTAATAATGAGAAAAACTATGAAACTTCTGACAATTTTTAGCAGAGTTTTGTTTGTTTGTTGAGATGTTAAATAAGCTCAAATTTCGACAAATATTATTGAAAAAGATATGTGATTTGAGCAAAACAGTTTTTTTTTAAAAAAAATGTGTGGTCAATATGAAGCAGATACATAGCCCATAGACCACTCTTTGGTGACTCTCCAGAAAATCACATAAATTATGCAAGGAAACTTGATCACATCCACTATACTTTCTAGACCTAGTACCATTCGATTATCTGTTTCTCTCCTTCCAAAAATTTCCAGAAGGTAAAAAAGTCCAGCATGGAGAAAGTGTTAAAAATGCATTGTTCTAGCTTTTTACCTCTCAAAGTGCAAGTACATAAATAGAATCCCCCCTCCTCAAAACGAAGAAGGAATACTTTTTAATAAATATTAATAAAAGCGATGAACATTTTTAGTTTCTTTCTTTTAAAAATAGATATATGTAAAACTTTTTTTACCTAACTTATACTGTTTTACAAATATATGTAGAGAGACAACTTTCGACTCTGTGTTTTTTACATGACGTTATTATAAATTTTATGCAGTTGTGTGGAAATCTCATCCTCCTGTTCCTTGTTAATTGCTCATAAAATTAAAAAAAAAACTAGTGTCAGAATTTTTAATACTAAGTTTCAGAACATTTAATGTTTATAAGATCACATACTCACAAAATAATTTGCAAGAGTTAAATAATTACAATTTATTTAACTACTTCACTAAATATTTTTTAAAGTATGTTACGAATTTTTTTTCTCTCTTCATTGTCTGATGTTTTTGAACTCGTTATACAGATGAGAACAAAAAAACTCGAATAAATGACTCACATAAAAAATGCTAATGTCCTTCTCCAGTATATAATGAAAGCCAGAGTATTGTTAGCCATTTTGCCGACTTCATATTACCTATGACGTAATTACTTATTTTACATCATTATACCATTTTACATCACAATATAACTGCTCGTACTCTTATTCAAACTTCTTAAGAAAGTTCTTTTTGGAAATGTTTGTATAATGTTCACATGAATTATACTTACTATTCAAGTTTAGAAGAATTTCTTCTTAGAAATCTTAATGTGGAATTCTGTACTTCAGTTATTCTTCACAATTTGTCTAAGTGTAGAATTATACGGGATATTGCTTATGAAGATAATTTTATGTTCAAAAGAATTTTTTTATAGAATAGTTTTAAATATCTTTTTTCCTTTATAAATATGTAAAAAGATATTTATGGCAAGTTATATGTGCAGCTGCATTAAATACTGGAAATTCGGTTTTTCATCTTTATAGATGTGTCGCATGTATTTTTTACTTATGCATAAATTCTGACCGTGGTTTGAAAATAAAAAAATATCATATTTACGAGGAAATCATTTTATTTTATTCCATTTTTTTTAAAAAGTTTTAAAACTGTTTTTGTATTTTTAAACCTGGCCACCATGAACCTTAATCTGTAGGAAAAAAACTTTAAATACTTTTCCAAAAAATACTATTGAATGTATTTTAATACAATAGAGTTCAAATAAAAAATAAAAATATTTGAAAAATTTTCTATCAGATTATATTTTTTGCTTCGATTTTAAAATTTATATCTTAAAATATTTCTTAAATATTAGAAGAAAAAAACCGCATTAAAAAAACTGACAAAAATTATGTTCAAAAATGAAAAAAGAGTTTGACAAAAGAAAACTATCTGTTCATATTAATTTTGTTTCTTTGATTGTATGTTATAATATTTTAATCACTACTATAGTCTAATTTAAAGAAAGTGAACAGAGATCCCTAACTTTCACACTACGCCACGCTGGCAGGTGGGAACTTACGTTTTTGCAGGACAGAGTTTCTGAATTAAATCATTGGGATTGACCATGATAAAATGTATAGTAGAAACAAAGGAGAGTTTTTTTTCCAAATATTCTACTGCAGAGTTCTTTTGAATTATACTGATATGATCACTTTTTTTTCCAGGTTGGGTTCATATTATTGCTATTCTTAAAAAAAACCATTTATAGAGTACACCTTTACTTACTCTCAAATATCATACAATTTCAAAAAATTCAATAGATTTTCTGTGAATTAAAAATGTTAGTGATAAAAATTCCATTTCTTAAGGCTCATTTTTTTTAAATGCAGCATTTCAATTTGGAAATCGAGATTCCATTTTAATGTTATATAAAAAAGAAAAATCTTTTTTTTTAGAATAGTTTTAGAGAAAATTTGTATCAAATAACAAAACAACATCGTGAACAAATTTTTAAATATTTTTTGAGGTAGGTTTCTTTAAATAGTTTCTACTTCAAAGATTTTAGATACATATAGTAACGAATTTAACTAACGTATCATTGATGCCATATTTTGCGATTTATACACATATAATCTGAAATCAAAATGTGACCAGTGTTGTTCCTAAAGAGTCAGAGAATAGAGTCCTGGTGCATTAAACATCCCCTGTGTAGAGGAGCTGATGTATGTTGATGGTGGCGGGGTGTGGAAACTTAGAAAATAGGTCTGCCAGCTCAGGCGTCGTCCTCGTCACGACCGAAGTTTAAAATTACAAGGTTCGTCTTCAATAATCCTAACAAAGTTGCAAAGTTCTAAGTTTACTAACAGTCAATTTGTCTGTCTAAAACTTGAATCAAAATTTAGCATTAGATTTCTGAAACCCATTAGAGCAGTGATTCCCAAAGTGGTCTATATAGACCCCCAGGGGTCTATGACGACCTACAAGGGGTTCGAAAAAATAATTTGGGGGTCCATGAGTTGAAAATGGGGCTCTACGATAATAACTCTCATTAAACCAGATCATAACTTTAATTTTAAAAGAAACTTTAATCAAGTGGAAACCAGATTTACCTGTTTGACAGATTTATTTACTAAATTTAATGAAGTTAATTTGCAATTGCAAGGACCATCATTTCGGCGTTTCCTCCCATAATTAAGCTAAGGAGTATAATATTGGACGTCCCGAATTTTCCTAGTTTCTCAATTTGTGACTCTCAATTTGCCAGGAAAAGGATGTTTTAACCTACGTTCAACATTTAAATGCCCTTTATTCAGATTTTGAAACTAAGTTTGAGATTGTTTTGTCTGTATATGTGGTATTACTACAGTAGGCAATTCATAAATATGGTTACATTGAAATTGAAAAAAATTTCATATTACAAGAGGAACTGATCGAAATAGGCTCTAAGAAGATCTTAAAAGTAAAATTTAGAAACGGATATCAGCGGTTTTAGAAGCACCAGATTCATCTCTCCCATTAAAGGCATTTGTTTGTTGCTCAGTTGCTTTATGTAACAGTTATTTCAAGTATTAATTAAATTTCAATTTAATTAATTAACATGTTTGTCTTAGGTTTTAAACACTATACTTTATTACAGTTAGAGATATAAATATTTAAAAGTAAGTATAGCTCTATACCAGGTGGCAAAAAGACATTTAAGTTGATAAAATTGCAAAAATTCACTATTAGGTAAGTAGGGGTCTACCCAAAACCAAAAAACATGGTAAGGGGTATATGAGACAAAAAAGTTTGGGAACCTCTGCATTAGAGCATTAGATTACTTGTCAATCTGGCGTAAAACCCCCAGTGTTTAGTCCCCAAGTAAGCTTGGTACTTATTTATCGACCCATTGAAGGGATGAAGTGGTAGTGTGGTAGTGTATCGTGTTACCACGCCTCAGATCCGGGTTTCAAATCTCTCTCTGGGCACGGTAGACTCAATCTTTCAACCCTTCAGTACGTCGATAAATGAGTACCAAGCTTACTTGGGAACTAAACACTGGGGATTTAAGTCAGACTGACCACCTGACTGAATATTTGCTCATACACCCCAGTGCTCAAGGTCACGAATACTGAGATGGACACAGTATGCCTTGGCCCTCATGGGCTGTTGCGCCACAGAGTTGAGTTTAGTTCATTAATTTTTCTATAAAAAAAAAGAAAAAACATCTACCACTAAGTATCAAAATATTATGATTCTGATGCAATGTTGTTGCTCATTAAATTTTCTTTGGATGAAGTGAAAGAAGATTTCTCTTCACCACTGAAACAAAAAAAAAAACATTTTTTAAAAAACTTAACACTTACAGAAATTAAATAAACTCTTCACTAAAGAAATTTATTTATATTCATTGTTTTTCAAAAAGTTAAAATTATTTGGACATTACATTGGACTTTTAAATCAAGAGCCTTTTAATAAAATAAGATTATTTATAAAAATCGTCTTGTTTTAGGACCAAATTTATAATTATCTACGAGCTAGTTTATTTAAATACTTTTGATAACATTTAACTCTGACCGACATTAATCGATGATATAACAATTATTAAGAGTCTCGGTGGCAACATAAATTCGATGTTAAGTTTTTATTGATTTTTCGAAATATTATACATGCATTTTTTATTCTAATATTAAGTTTCTTTAATAAAATATACTAGTTTATAAATTCGTCGAATAATACTGGCCTCATAAATTTCGAATTTCCAAGGGAATGGAATCTTTAATAAAAAAAAAGGATGAATTTTCATTAGTCCGCGTCTGGATTTAGGACATTCTACGCTTGTCGCTAAGAAAAGAAATTTCTTTTCATATAAGAAAAGTCGTTAAGAATAGTAATTGATACACAAATTTCCATTTTTCTTACCTTCGTCCTTAGTGTAATAAATGCAAAAATTATGCACCGTTTCTCAAATCAAGCCTTAACCGAGCTCAAAAAGTGGAGTAAGTCTTACGGTGACAAATTGCGATAGAGTTTCATGTTTATAATATTTCGGAAGACGATATTAAGTGACACAAAGGATATTTATCATCTCTATGATAGTTATTTTCACTAAAAGGTTAACGAACACGTAATGTGCTCATAATTTAAGGGCGGATCACTTTACAATGACTTGAAAACAATTTACATAGATATACGACCATTTTTATGATTTTGCACAAAAGTTAACAACATTTGAAAACTGAAAATATAGAGCTCCCCCCCCCTTTTTAAACGACTTTTCCACCCCAAGCGAATATAGTAATTTATTTAATAACTGGACGCGAATTAACATAAAGCTCTTCAAATGAAAGGAAAATAATAACTTTAAAAAAAATACTCTTGGATTTAGTGTAGCTCCGGCAGTCAAATGACCTTGGTCCCAAACTCGCTGCCGGCGATTCCGTGTCACAGATTCGAGTCCAGTGAGTGAGTGAGTGAATATTAACGTTACCCTGTTCTGCTACACAAGGGCTTTTGGCGACGGACCTCGAAATTTTGAACCATGGTCAAGTGACGAGGACGACACCTGAGCTGGCACCCTTTCTCCTAACTACCACACCACACCAACGGGAGGACGTTTGAGCTCTCGACATATTTAAGGTACATCGCTCCCCTACACGGCGGGTCTTTAGTAGTAGTGGTGTAATGCCAATCAGTTCCTGCTTCCCTCTGAAACCCCTTGTCTACCCTTAGACCCGGCTAAGTGTGTGGGAGAAACTGAATAATCAGCAGACATGATTAACACTAATTATTTTATTGTCACCAAAATATCAAGCAGACACAATAACAATCTAATTAAGATAACGGATCAGATAGTAGAGCGCGGAGGTGAGACTCAATAACCTGAGGATAATACTACGGACCTTTAACTGATTCCACGATAACTTAAAAAACGAGCTCAATATCTACTGCGTAGCGCTCTAATAAACTAGACTTCTATTTAAATAAGGATCACGATACCTGTACTTTTATGAAGTTGAGTCCTACACTTGAACCTTGAAGGCGATCCTTATCTAGATTTAATCCCTGTCGATTGATCCACTCTCAGTAATCTTCCATTGATAAAATTCAAATGCACTTATTAATTCCACGATCCTTCACTCTTCAACTAACCAACTAACTCACCGATCCTTCAAACTCGTGAATACAGAATTTATATAATATACTTAATTTGCATAATCACTCTCCCTTACTCGGTGAAAGTTGGTAGATAAAATTCTTTTCCCCAGAAGAATCCCTAAGGGTTTAGAAGATCCGCGTATAGATCTGTCACAGTGGACTCGAACTCATGACACGCCAGCCACGATCCGATACCTTGACTACTAAGCTACTGCGGCCTTAGATTCGAGTCCAGATGTCACTTGAAGACCACCGTGTAGAGGCGCTGGAGCACGTTAAATCTGTCGATGCTCAAAATTCTCACGTTGGTGGGGTGTGAAAATTTGGAGAGGTGCCAGCTCAGGTGTCGGTCTCGTTTCTTGATCGTGGCTCAAAATTTTATTCTTGTTGCTTTGGAGTGCGACGTTAATAAATACGCTAACACTTGGAGTTAGTATCCGGATGACTGTATATTCTAGATCCTATTTCCTCCAAAATTCTCCATTGAGACACATGTTGAACCTATTCGGCTTGTTGCGTAGTAGGGATAAATTGATTGATGTTCAAAGTTCACACGTTTGCGTGATATGGAAGTTTAGAGGATAAGGTGACAGTCAGGATGCCGTTCACGTAGTACTTTTTGCATCAATGATATCTGAAACAAAACTTAGGAAAAATATCACTACAAGCATTTTTAAAAATGAGATGTGTTGTAAACCTCTTGTTACTTCAATGGTCTCGGAGTACAAAATACTTAGGACTCATCCTAGATAAAAAGCTCCCTTGGAAACAACCAAACGCGTGATAAATTCCGGAACGTTTTAAGAGCAATCTACCCCTTAATTGGCCGGAATTCAGAAATGCATCTCTATAACAAGATACTTCTCTATATTGCCGTTTTGCATCCCCTAATTACTCATGTTTGTCTTGTGTGGGGCTAAGCAGCAAATGCTGATATAAAAACTCTTGAAGTTGCTCAAAACTCTCTGATTCGTAACATAGTTAAAGGTAATAGATATATCAAAAATTCCGATATCTATAGAGCCATTAAAGTCCTCTCAAAAATTACATGCAAAAACTGGCTATAAAAATTTTCGATAATATACTCTATATTGGCAATATTAATGCTCAAAATCTAAATAATTACTATCCAGAGCCAGTGACTAATTTCTTAAGTTTTACAAGAAACTTGATGTTCATTCTCTCTCTCTCTCGACGTTTTCCCTGCAGAATGCATTTGCCCGTGTTCACTCAATGATGCAGTACTCCCAATTGGCGCGATCGATTAAGATAAAACTGGCTACATGAATAGAAGAGGTGTGGGATGGGGTCACCAAAACAGTTGTTGCCAATTCCTCTCTTTTTTCAAGCTGCACACTTAGTCTCGTTTTTTTGTGTCATACTTTGTAGATTTTCATCCAACTTCATGAAAAACAAGTGAAAATTGGCAATGCAAAGCAAAGTCTACAAACTGAAGTTTTATGCCAACAATTTACCATTATTGCCAACTGTCGCTTTCAAATGTCGCTAGATATATCTGGAAAAAAATCAATAAAAATTCCTCAAATTCAGAAGAAATTTTGCTAAAAGAAGTAGTTAAATTTTTCAAGATAAGAATATTCCATATCCTTTGATACGTTTTGTTACTCGTCATTATTGAAAGTGAATCTTCATAAAAATATAAATAATGCCCCAATTTTTCTGTGATTCATCAAAACTTTATCACTGATCACTGATTGGCGACCGCTGCTCTTGACGGCGAGTGTTTAGTGGCATCAAGACGAACACACACACATGACTTAACAGAATCTGTCCAGTAGTTGGCTAACACCACTTGGTTATCATAGTCTTTATAAAATTTTTCTGGTATTAAACGCTGAATGTGGAAATTCATGTAACTGCTATTTTATCAACTTAAAGTGGAAAGTTTATCTGGTGGTGGGACTAATCCCATCTGGTCCAGATCCATGAGTCCATTTATCTTCACTAAGTCTAAGAACAACAGGGGGGGGGGAGCAACAGCCTCATCATATCAAAACCCCACACATTGTAGAATGTACTTGGGGAGAAAAAGGGCTGATCTCACATTTGGTGCAAATTGGGTAGCTCCTTTTACCACCTTCAAAATTCATGCACCTCAGGTGACCAGTCGAAAATCGCAAGAATGCCGTCTGCTACGATCTGGAACCGTTGAATGATATGGGGGATCCAGGATGTTTTTGAAAATACCATGGGTGTACAGGAGGGACAACCCAGTTTCTACATATCAATTCTTTAGCCTTGGAGTAGATCTCGGTTGACGTAAGGACCATGTAGTCTTCCGGGTTCACAGGATCACTGACAGCCGCTTTCGCAAGATCATCCGCTTCTTCGTTCCCCGGCAGGCCTACATTGCCTGCCCGGTTTTTGTAACAGATAATGTGTAACAATAGTAATCTTCAAGCTTAAATAATAACTTAATTTATCTATTAAGCAAAATGACATCTCTTTCTAGTAATTAAATTTTAAAAATTTCATATATTTTAAGTTTAAAACGTTGTTAATATATACTATAAAATTTTAAAAAATTAGAGAGAGGAAGGAAGATGCTATAATAGTCTTATAGTATTATTTTGATAAAATGCAAGATTTATATTTTATTGTAGTTGCTAGGATGAAATCGTGGATTAAGGTGTTAAAAGTTAATTTAAAAGTCTAATACTTTTTCCTCCAAAACTGAGTTAGTAAAAGGCCAAAATGATCCCGGATAATCCACAGTTATCCAAGTTATCCGAAGGAAGATCGTTATAAAAATAGATGTAAGAAAATAAATCCTGTTGTTTGAAAACCGCCAAACATTCCACTCAAGTTTTTAGAACATGCTTCAAAATTTATCTTAAAAAGTTCAGAATTTTACTATCATATTATTTTTTCTTAAGAAAGTAAATTAGAGAGATTTATTCCAAAATTTCTTCAAAATTTTTATCAGGGCTTCAGTTTTTTTTTATAACTTAATTTTATGCAATTTTTTTATTCCTGCAAAGTTATTTTGAACGTTTCATAATTTAAAAGCTAAATTAATTAAAATTTTAAAAATTACTATTTTTTGAAATTAATATAATAAAAATCTGAAGTGAACAGAATGTTTTATATTATCTCCGTTTAGAGCTAGATACGTGAGAATAGTTGGCGACGAACCTCTTCAATTAAGAACCATGACCAACAAGTGAGGGATATATATATATGTATATATATATTTGAGCTCCTTCTCATAATCTCCACATCTCGCCAAATGTGGACTTAGAGACCTAAAGGAATTATAATGTGTAACACTCATTATTCCCTATGACAGTGCTGCTTAAACTTTCAATATTTTCGACCTAATATTCAATCATATTTTTCATACCCCCCCCTCCCCACCCTTCCATACAATAATATAATGTATTGAATTCTATAATATTGAATTCATTGACGCTAAAACGACTTCGACTTCGCATACGACGCATACGACGTAACGCATACGACTTCAAACTCTCAAGTTCTAAACGTCGTATATAAACATCTCGCTCAGCCAAAGTGTTAATTGCCCCGGACGTATATATATGTTTTTCCGAAGTACGACCTTCTTTGTGCACTGCTATCCATACAATTATTACGAAGGCTTTGGAATGCAATAAAAGGACATTGAAAGAGTGTTTGCGAAGGATTTACTTATTTCAAAGACTTTTCAATATGCTCGCGCTCCCTTGTGAAGTTTTCACAACCCCCTAGGGGGAGGAGCTCGCCACGCAGTTTTAGAAAAAATTCTTTTGACGATATTTGATAAAATTGAGACTGGAATACTTGAGTTGATTTGAAATGAATTCAATATTTGGAGAAACTACGAATATAAAATTTATTTCATAGATATTAGTTTTTATTTGAATTTCAAAGTGGCAATTTTGTACAATTCTTAATTCTTGAAAAAAAAACTTTTATTTTTTGCCTTTAGAAAAATTTATTTCATAATAAATGAATATATTCCTTATTATCACTTATCCATTGATTGACAGAAAACTGTTCATTTAACCTTATGAAAAGTGCTATCAAATGCCAATTTCCTTGTCTCTTGATAGCGATATTTTTTATTATTGTTTTTATTATCTCACTCAAATAAATCTTAATACTAATAATCGTTTATCTTGTTGAAACGGAAAGCTAAGAATATTCTTGGTAATGTAGTAATTTTAAGTCATCTATATGCATTAATATTGAATCTTCACATACGCGCTATCTCTCCGTTATTCTCGTGATTCTATTCGATGTTTATAAAAATCGTGATTCCATGGGTTGAAAGGAGCATGCTTACCATAAATTATTTCAATAATTTAAAAGTTGATGAATAAAGTTTAAGATTGAGGAATTATTGTTTATTTTTTGTCCAAATACTATATCTAACGAAACTGTTTTATTTTTTTATTTTTTGTCATTGTTTTTTTGGTAAATCTATGTTATCATTTATAAATTCATCTTCCTCTTTTTGTATTCGATACTTATTTTAGTAATTATAATTTAAAATTAATGCAAAAAAATCAATTATTTTCTTAAACGAAATTTTAAAGAATATAAGTTCTTTCTTAAAACTTCCAAAGTTAAAAAATAATTTATTGAATTTTAAAATTTTTAAATATAATTGAATCTTATTCTCGTCAGAATTTGTGTAATTCTAAAAATGTTATTATTTCTTGCATGAAACATAAATTATAAATTTTACTCAATATTTTCCATAAATTGGATACATATATCGGATATCTCAATGAATACATTCGAATTCTAGCTTGCAATATTAAATGTATCGTTCTGACTGAAAGATAAATCGATTTTGCCTTTACAGCTTAGCGACACAAGCCTACGTATGACTAAACCCAAATATGTTATATTGGTTTTTACTCTTCAAAATCGTTCTGAGTTTTTTAACTTCTTCCAGTTCAATGGTAATTTGTCACAGATGCAAATATATATTCAGTCATTACATCAAATGATTTATAACTTTCTAACGAAAATAACAAATAATAAATTACAGTTACTTTGTTTTAAAAAAATAGCAGATGTGGAAGATATAAAAAATCAATTGTGTTTTGCATGATTAATTATATTTACGCCTATTTTCTTTAAGTGTGTTTACACAGGAATTTTACAAAATTTCTAGAAATTTTTAAGCACAGAGTATTAACTTTATAGAATTTTTTGTGGTAGAGTACATCAATCTTTAAATCTGCTAATATATTGCCATTTCTTTCCAAAATTTCTTTCGTATAATTCTTGTTAGGAATATTTATAATTTAAATTGGAAATCTTTTATGTTTTTTTTAATCAACTGAAATAAAGCGTTTGATTGGCAAAGATGTGTTGATGCTTATTAATGTATTTCTGTAAAACAGGTTACAAATTAATGTTTTTTAAATATATAAAAAAATAATTGATTGACTATGAATATGTAAAAATACATTTTCCTTTCTATTTTGAAACTATTTAATACACAACTGTATGAGTTATTGTGCAAAAACGATTTCCAATATTTAAAGAAAAACTTCAAATAACATCTTTAATACAAGTTATTTTAATCAAGTTATTTATAGTTTATTCTTAAAATAATTTTAATATTATATATGCAAAGAATAAAAATGAACTCAAACAGAACGAATTTTTTTGAACCATATCATATTTTAAATACTGTTAATTACATCATATTTTATGCAAAAGTACCCACACAGAAATATTAAGAAAATTTAAATATATTTTGCTTATATGCTAAATGAAAATATTGCTTGTAATCTGATTTCTTATTCTTTTTATTCCAGGGCTTAGATGAAACGATAAAAACCTCTACCTCTTCCAGTGCTCGAAAATATGTCAGTCCAGCACCTTCCACTGTTCCAAGTAGGACAGGTAAGAGTTAAATCATATTCAGATCCTTTATCAAAGTATAAAATCAAAAATTATGGGGAAGCATGGTATAATGCAGCCATATACTTTCATAAAAAGAATTTTTTTTGAAAATCATACGTTTTATTTATATATATCCATGTTCAATCAGTAATTGTTTTAAGATTACTTGCTTTCTCTAGCTTTTTGAGTTGTAAAATTTAAAAGAATGATGTATAAAATAAAAAATAGTGGTATATTATATAATTATTTTTCTCTCTTTCCTTTTTTTTTTTTTTTTTTGGCAGATGAAAAATACTGTAGAATTCATATTTAGTTTGCTGTATGACGTCAAAAAATTATTAGAATAAAAAATATTCAAGCATTAAAAAAGTTGCAAAATTAAGTATTACTTTGAAACTGATTTTGGAGATAAATTTATTTTTAATTATTAAAAAAATACTTAAAAATATAGTAACTTGGATATGATCTGAACATGTGATATTTTAATCTGGTCAGAGAAGATGTGATCTGGACTTGAACTACGATTTACACTTAGAGATCATAAAATATACCCAGAAAAAATTTCTTATGTATATAATATACATTTTTAAGAAAACAAAATAATATTAGAAATTGAAAGTTTTTTGAAAAATCTTTGAATGAATTATATTTGACTCTTCTAGCTATTCATTGTAGTACCTAGAATTTTTTAAAACAGAATGGAAAGATTATTTAAAAATAAGGAAAAATATAAACTTTAGGTTGATGCGTATGAAATGCCGAATTTTTAAGTGCATACTCGTATATAAAACTGTATATCTTTTTTTCAAAAGATATATTGGAAAATAGGTAATTTTAATGACATAAATACAGAAATCACTCTCTTTGAAGTTCTGGCGTCGAGAGGGAAAGGGAAATTTTCATGGGGATAAGTGATGTACTCAGTAAGAACCCGTGCAATGCCGGGCTAATCGACGAAATAGGCCTTCGACAGTGCAAAGAGTGGAAGAAATTTCGAAAAAGAGTATTTAGTGATATTTTAATAGGAAGTCACAAACACATCAGGAAGTGCTTACACAAGATGGAAGGGGAAATTTTTAAGGCAAAAATCTATACACTTGAAACAGCCCGTGCAACGCCGGGTCATGCAGCTAGTATTTTTCAATTTTCCAAGAATTTTATCAATATATTGCAGTAGTAGATACAGTAGGGTTCTTTTCCATCAATGCTTTCAGGGCATCTTTTTTCAGATGTTTTACGCTTTCACGTGGTTCATTTTGTAGAGAATAATCACCAGATCGAATTTTGCAAACCAGCACTGCATTTTTTTTATCACTAACAGAACTCCTGGTTTATATTATGAGCAGTTTTTACAGCCTCATTAGCAAGTTTATACTCACATAAAATTGCTCGAATATCGGTTGAATTCAATCCTACGAAATTTTAAAAAAAATAACAAAATGGAACATCCACTTTGTTGAAAATCTAGTAAATGTGAAAATCTACTTCGTTGAAACGCCACTCTGGGAATGGACTACATGAGTGGATCCCAAACTTTTTAACCCAAGGACTCCTTTCTATAGTCAAAACTTGTCCAAGGACCCCTTTTTATAGTCAAAACTTGCCCAAGGGCCCTTTTTATAGTCAAAACTTTCCCCTTAAAGCACCCACCCAAAGGGGAAAAGCTACATAAATGTAGACTATAAAAATTACAATTTAAGAAAACATTTGTTGAAAAATTATTTAGTGAAATTATAACTGTTTTTAAAAATAAGATAAAAAAATTAATAACTTGAATGACTTGACGAGATGTTAAAAGTGTATTTATGTCTGTCTCTAAGTTTGAGAGTAGCAACCCGCAAATCTTCAAGATCACTAGTTTTTAGTAGGCTTTTTTTGTGTGTAATGAGGTTTATAACGGCACTAATCCACGTCCACCAAATAGGAAGATGGTAAAGTATTCAAAACTTCTGTACAATAATCCATAATGCAAGATATAAAATTGGGATTTGTTTTTGTAATCAGAATGTGTGGTATTCTTATTCAAACATTAGTTTAAGTCCCTTATTTGTGAATATTTCATTATAATGCTCTGGTATCAGTATGGTTCATCTGTATTTGGGATCTGAGTTAGTCCACGCGCAAAAGGGTTCTACACCCAGTCTGGAATATCCGAGGGAATTATTGTTATTTATTTAAATTTTTATAAAAATAAAATGAACTAAATTTTTAAATTTTATATTCACCTTGCGTGGACCCCTGACGTTGTTCAGTGACCCCCAAATCAATTTTAATTTTCCACAGACCCCCTGAATAATATCAGGGATTCCTTGGGGTCCGTAGTGACCACTTTGAGAACCACAGGACTACACGATTATAAACAAGGCTATGTCAGAAACGAAGACATAAACAGGAAAACAGGGAAACAAATGTTCACATATACAGAAAATCCGACATTTCATGAGCATCAACCTAAGTTCATTTCTCACCACTCTTCATGTTTTGTTTAGATAGAAATATGTTTATGTTTAGATAGAAATAAATTAGGGACAAATTATCTAAAAATTCCAATGCAATCTCACAATATTGTATTAAAAATATGTAGAATTTCACTTTATTTTTGGTTTTTTGTATTTGATTTCTTATCTAAATATTGACTGGTATTATCAATGTAGATTATATCAAAAATGGTTTTTTTTTCCACTTGTGTTTCAATTGATTATATTTGCAACAATAAGCGAAATTTTCTTTTAAAAGCAAAGTGTTTTTACTCGCAAATATTGCAGTATATAAAATCGTTGCAGCAAAATGTCTCAGCAAAAACACACCTTACATTAAAATTCTTTTGTTTGTTCTATCAGCCAAATTATTTTGCCCTTATACACGCAATCTAAATGATTGATAGGTTTCATTCCCATCATCACTCAGGTCAAAAACTAGAAGGAAGATGCAATCGCTATTGACTTCTCAATGCGCGAAGTGGTCCAGACAGAACGACCTCTTGTTAGGCTCCGGTAATTGCATTTTGCATGTTTACATCTCAATTAGTTAGATGAGATACGAAGGGCCATTAAAGAAAGAAAGGGACAGTTTAAGATAAGGCAATCTGTTGCCCCAACAGTCATCACAATGCCTTGCATAACCCATCTTTTAATTAGTGTATCTCAGAGGTCAAATCCTTTTCATGTCACAGTGTCAATAGCCAGATCATATCCATAAAAAATTCGCATAAAAACCCTACTTGCACAAGGCATTTCGGAAAGATTTACAGTTTGTTTACCCGCGCCCAAGTGGAGAGGAGAATGGGTAAGAAAAAAATGATGGCGAGGGGAAAAAAAAAGTTCATGAACAGGATCCTTCGTTAATTATATAAGCGTAATCTTTCCTTCCTTCACCATCTGCCTTGTTATTGGCCAGCGAAAACAAACGAAAAAGCGAAAGAAAAGAACTTCGCGCAACAGAATCTTCTCTTTGTTTGCCTTTGAAGTAAAAGTTGAAGTGCTTTATGTTTGTGGCGGGAAGAACTCAGAGAGCCGGTACCCTTGAAGAGTGAATACAACCTTGCTGTCTTAATATTGTTCATCGGATTCTTCAGAATAACTATGACTGCACCGGTTGCGGCGCAATTCTTTAATTAAAAAGGCTTAAGAAGAAAGAATTGTCAGACTCTTGTAATGTCTGATGTCTATTCTTTTCTCTTGTATTTGCGAATCTTTTGTGAAGAGGCACGTTCGAAAAAGAATGAATGGGAGAAGGAGGGGAGGATGCGATATTAATCGAGAATAATAAGAACTTTGTTTTAGCTGTCGGAAGGCATTTATTAAATTTCTACTTTCCTTTTTTTCATTCTCGGAACTCGTGAGCAGTGATGTTTTCAATCGAAAACGTTTCTGCAAATTTGGGGAGTCCTTGTTCATTCATCGCAAATTGATTGAGATTAATTCTTTTTTCGATGAATTCGTCCTTTTAAGAAGGACTCACGTGAAAGATTTCAGAGCTTTTTGTCAGATATTCCTTAAGTTGGTTGAACTTTTATTTCTATGTTTACAAATGTATTAATTATCAATTCTTCGGATGTGTATTTATGGTTTTTTTTCAATTGATTGCGAATCAATACAAACACTCACGCTTTCTTCTATCATTTTAATTGCATCGAATATTTCGTTTGTCGGAATATTTGAGTTATTTTCTTTCTATTTAATTAAAAGTATTTAAACAAAAATGTTTAATTTACAGATGATAACAGCTAGACAAGAGTTCTTCAAAATATATGGGAGGACTCAATTGCTATTTTTAAGAAATCAATATTTACAATACAGAAGCATAAAAACTAAATTATTTTGTACATTTTATTCAGTCTTTGGAATGTTTTGAACTCATATTCGAAATTATTTAAATCAGTTTGATATATTATGAAAACATGACGTTTAAAAGCAAACTGAACGCATCAGTTATTTGTTTATTCCGCTGTCTAAAGCAAAGGTCTTCAAACTTTTTCGACTCACGGAACCCTCAGAACTGTCAGGTATTTTCGGGGAACACCATTGTCAAAACAAACCCACTTATAGGAATAAATCACAGTAATATTTAAAGCAGATTAACATGTTATGGGTATTTTTTGAGAAGACAAGTTAAAAAATGTTTCGTATTTATTATTTAAAAATTTTATTACAACTTACCCAATATTAATTTGGGATCCCTCTACTGATGCATTATATTTATTCACTAGGATATGTGTTTTCATTATTTTTCAAAAACTGTCGAAGTCTAGATCTATTGAAATTATCTGAAGTCGCATAATAAATTGTTACTTAAATAAATTGTTAGGAATGGCATTAAAAGGTTTATAGCTGTGTGATAAATCCTGTGTATTCTGCATGAATTTGCAACCTAAAATTTAGAAGCTGTCCTTGCTTAAATTTGGGTTTTAATGTCGAATCTGTTGATAAGTTGTTCTCTCTCCTTCTTTAAAGGGTGTTTTTTTCTCTATAAGTGGAAAAGGTGTATTTTCCATTTGAGAACTATGAAATTTTGCGAAAAATTGTTATAAGGAGGGTAAAATCATTTCATGGAATCCAGGATAGTAAGCAATAGAATATTTACAACCTACTAATAGGTAGTGTATATAAAGGAAAAAAATTCTTTAATATTCCTTTATCATATAATGATAATTTGAAAGGTCTCAATAAAATTTTCAGTTTAAATGACTGGGATGAGCTTTAGATACTTGTGGTTATTCAAATTTCACAGAAAACATAAATTCGTTTTTCAAACACATTTAAAATTTCCTTTTCGATATTTATAATGATTCATGGAACCCCCTGGGTATGTGTTGTGGAACCCCAGGGTTCCGTGGAACACAGTTTGAAGACCATTAATCTAAATTAATAATAAACCCTTAAATTAAATTATATTTTTAATACGTATTTATACTAATACAAAAGTTTTCAAAAATATTCATACATTTCTGAATTATTGAAATAACTCATGGTTTT